>JASAND010022915.1:0-37909 GCA_030248195.1 Trissonchulus latispiculum
AACTTAAAAAGTAATTAATAGTTTTTAAAATATATATAAATAGTCATAATAAGTTTAATATCATACATAATAAAAAAATGAGTGAAAAAGAGACGATAGAGGAGGGTAATGGTAGAACTGGGTAAATCACAGAGAAAAGGGATCATATAGTATTATAAGTGAAGAGAAAAGCAAATAGATTTTGTAAAAATACTTACGCTGTGAATTTGCTACCAATTGTTCAAGCTTTCTCTTTTTTCTTTCGCTGTCTGACACTGGAGAAGAATTTTTCTGTTTTCGCGTACTTCCTCGACCAACAGAAGATGGAATATACTCTGAAATACAATTTTACTTTTAATATTTCTTCTTATTCGAAGTAAAATTTAAAAAATATACAAATTTATACAAATTATATAGTATTAAAAGAAAATACACGTCTAATTAATACACATTAACTAACGTCCAGTAACTATAAATAACAACTCTTTAAAAATTAAATAACAAAGAAAAGAACTTTTCAGCCATCGCTTTGGCAAACGTTTCTGTCCCGTCAGTCCTCTGTGGGCATACTTCTGCAGAAATTCTTCCACTAAAAAAGTTAATTTTGAAAATGTAGTATAATGACTAAAATAAAACAACAATCAATACTAAGTAACCAACACTTAAAAACATCTTTGTTTGTTTTAATCACAGTATACTAAAGGGATAACACAATACAAAAATAGTCAAAAATTTCCAGATTTCTTAAATAGCCCGTTTTTCGGCCTAGTTTTTGCGCTTTTGGTCAAAAACCGCGGCTAAATTGCATTGAATGATACGGTATTTTTAAACATATTAAAAATGGGCCATATTACAAAGGCCACACAAAAATTTATCTTCATTAACAGGTACAAAAACAAACCAACTATGAAAAAACATATATGAAATTTGAGTCGACGTTGCAACATTTTTCGATTAGAGGAACCACCACAGGTAATAAAACAATAAATTTTTGCTCAGAATATGCTAGGACAACAATTCTCATGTTCGTTAACTGATCATTTAGCTTTAATTTTGGTTGTTTTGCTGCCTCATTTGAATTGCTGTTCACTCTTAATGCAATCACTCAGTGTTCTTTTAGTTTTTATTAGCTTCAACCATCAATTTCGACTTGCGCTTTTGGTCGGGGCTAAATTGGAGTGAATGATACGGTATTTTTAAACATATTAAAAATGGGCCATTTTACAAAGGCCGCACAAAAATTTATCTTCATTAACAGGTACAAAAACAAACCATCTATGAAAAAACATATATCAAATTTGAGTCCATGTTGCAACATTTTTCGATTAGGTTTCATAGAGGAACCGGCACAACTAATAAAACACTAATTTTTTGCTCAGAATGTGCTAGAACAACAATTCTCACGTTCGTTAACTGATCATTTAGCTTTATTTTTGGTTGTTTGCTACCTCATTTGAATTGCTGTTCACTCTTAATGCAATCAGTTGGTGTTCTTTTAGTTTTTGCTAGTTTCGACTATCAATTTCGACTAAATCCTGAGCAATGATGATGAGTAAACTAAGCTAAAAATATATATAATTACAGGAAATATACTCTTGATTGCAAAAAATTTAAATCCTCAGCTTTTTCGCAGTTAGATCAAAGCAGGTTCAGGCTACAAACACGTATCGGAATTTAGCTGTTGGCATCTGGAATTTTCGGTAGTCCGTAAAAATAAGGAAAATTCAGGAATCTTCTCTATACTCATGGAATTGCTGTGGGAACATTATGGAAAAATTTCAATCCGATTTCAATAAAATATGGAATTTGGAAATCTATCACAAAAGATCATGGAATTTGCTCAAGATTAAGAATCGACTCTGGAAAGTTAATTCTAATTGTTGAATTACTCAATAACTAGAAACAGAAAATATTTAAAATCGAATCTAGAAATAAAAACCTCTCTCAGAACATTCGCCACGGATCACGTCCTTGAAAAGTTCGTTCGTGTGATCCCTTTTCTGGAAAAATGCGATCAACTGATTCAGTAATGCCAAGTATCTTTCCTTGTCCCCAGATGCGTGTGAGGCTAGAGCCAGTGCAGATTCGCACATGGATTGAAAACTTTCGCTAGGAACTAAAAGTAAGATCAATTTAAAAAAGTAGGATTGATAGAAAAATACTTTAGATATCCTATACACATACATATATATATATATATATATATATATATATATATATACATATATATGTATACATTTGAATATTCAAACCTTTTTATGGTAGTATAGCTCATATAAAGGTAATACGCTCAACATAAAATAATCGAAAATTCGATAAACACAAATTACACGAGTGTATATAGCGCACTAAAAAGATTATTAACCTTCAATTTCCTCAATTTCTGAGTCTTCATAATCCTCGTCCTCATCTTGAGGGTCAGCACTTTCCTCTTCACTCAATGATTTGTCAGATAATACAATTTCTGAAATAATATAAAGGACATATTAAAGAAGAATAAAAAATATTCATAAAAAGTTAGTACAAGGACGCAAGGAAACAGATAAAATTTATAAAGATTATTAAATAGAAGCTAACCT
This sequence comes from Trissonchulus latispiculum, assembly GCA_030248195.1. Classification (NCBI taxonomy): domain Eukaryota; kingdom Metazoa; phylum Nematoda; class Enoplea; order Enoplida; family Ironidae; genus Trissonchulus; species Trissonchulus latispiculum. The sequence continues at coordinate 2,559 of JASAND010022915.1, forward strand.
GGGTTATTTTTTGCATTCTTTTTAGAACACCAGCGGTCAATATCGTTTTTGCTTAGTTTCGGGAAAACGATCACCGGAATTAAAAGGGAAGAAATGGCACTTTGCCCTTTTCTGTTTCCTTGCGGCCGCGAAGACTTATTACTTTCAGCTAAAACAAATTTTGTTTGTGATTTTCGAGTAATTACAAAAGTATTTTATTTTAACCAAAGACCAATACTATTATTATTCTTTATTAAAATAAAAATGAAAATACTTTAAAAAAGCGAATAAATACTTAAATATGAATTCAAAAAGAGTAACAAAAACAAACCGCCGCAAGAATCATTTGGAAAAGCGAGAGGAGGATCATTCTTGTCTTCATGGCTTGTAGATTTTGCTTCTTCTTCATCTGACGTTTTCGCAATTTCTTTCGCTAAATAAATTAATATGTCGCATATGTATTTTATTTTCACAGATAATTTCTAGTTAATAATCTAATTAATAAACTGCATAAATTCTTGATATACAAAATAGAGATACTGCTCAGGGGCATATCTTTAATCGAAAATAAAATAAACTAAAAAGTACCTCAAGAACACTCCTCTGAAACAGTAGAAGCAGAATGATTGAGTTCCTTCTCCGAAGATGTTTTTTTCTCGCCATCTGAAGTTTGAAGGTTTTCATTCACTGAAAAAAGAGCGTATAAAGTATTGATTTACAAATAATATACAAAAGTAATCAAAAGTATATGTTTAATACATATTAAACTATCTAAAATTTAATGCATGGTTCTCCACTTCTCCTATTTTAACTATTTTTTATTAAAGAGGAAGAGTAAGTACCCAGAAATTACTTACAGTTCTTTTCTGTCATCAGATTACTGGAATCAAGAGGCATAGAGCCTTGATCAGAACTTGACAGTACCCCTGAACAGTTTTCAGGATTATTCACTAAAAAAGTGAAAAAGGCATATTTAAACAAATAACAAAAAACATACTAAAGATTGGCAACAATTAAAACAAAAAGAAAGGTATAAAAGGAAATTAAAATTCTAGTAAAAATCATACCACCTCGACTTTGAACCTTTTCTATTTTACTTTAATAAATGAACTAATATTTGACATCAAAAGAAAACAATAAAAAAATATGACATCAAAAGAAAACAATAAAAAAATATGAACTTGTACTTGTAGTAGCAGGACGACTAGCGGAAGGAACTGTCTTACCCTCTTTGTTTGAAGTTTGTATCTGATGGCCGTCCGATGTTTCAATACTTTCTTTCTCTAGCCAAAGAAAAGACTAAGTATATGCATTCACAAACAGTATTGAAAAGTAGTAACAAGAAAAGATAATAATAAGTCAAATCTCCGAGACTAATCTTTTGAAGAGCCGCGAATATTGTGATAGCACATAATGATTATCTGTATAAACAATGTCGTAATCTTTATAAACTACAGGCCATTGCAAGAGGGGTTAGATGTAACAAAGTAGTAAAAAACATAATCGATATAACCACATACTTCGTCGATAAATAGAAGACCTTCCTAAGATAAAATTGTAATGTTTTTAAAAATTTAATATTATACTTACCAACAGTAATTAGAATTCCTGGGGAAGCTAACGGAGTCTCCGAAGGATTCTCATGTTGTTCAGGGGCACCGTTGCCAGAGTCAGAAGAAAGTTGGTCTGTTGTATCGGATTCACTCTTGGCAGGAGAAGCCTTTTGTTGCTGTTGCTTTTTTATTAAATTCTTCATAATGTGTACAAAATCTCGTGCTTGGCGCTGTTCTGGGGTAACTGTAATAGTAGGAAATGGTTTCCCTTTAAAATTAATATATTATGAAATATTCCAAAAGATAAGAAACAGACAGAATCAGAAATAAACATCTGCAATCAGCAATTATAAGTTAACACAAACATAAAATAAGGTATATTATAGAAAAACAGATAAAATATATATATATATATTACGTTTCGTTTCAACAGATCCTGAAACAGTATCAGATGTCAAAGCGCCAGATTGCAGTAAGGCATCAAAATGGGCCTTGGCTATAGCGATCTCAGTTGGAGACAGACCTTTTCCGTCTTCTTCTGATAACGTAGTTTTGACTTCAGTAGTGCTTTCCAGATCTGCAAACATAATAATTTAACATATTTAGTAAATCTCATTCTTTGGAAGGTTTGTTCATATTAGAAAGAACTCTTACATCAACAACTCAATTGTTAATTCAATATTGCTACAAGCAAATAGATTTTTAACATATTCTATAAATTGTCAAATTTTAAAATGATAATTACCTTCTGGTAAACCAGTCTTTGGAGAAGACCCACTGGCGTACTGATCGATCTCATTTTCAGCAAGTTCGGAAGTTGTAGCTTTCGTGCCAGTTCCACTTTTTTCTGTGGCCGTCTTGTTGTTGGCATTTTGCTCTTCCGAATTGTTTCCTGCCAGGCCCTGATCCGGTCCCCCAGACATGATTTTCTCTAAACAAATATTAATATTATCATATTTAGTTCTCGTCAAAACGTTTTCATTAGAATAAGTGTAAAAAATAAGAGAATAGCCTGGTAATACGTACGAAGAAATAAAAAGATACACATTACTATAAAGTGAAGAAGATAACCACTGTGCTATTGTTTCTGGTTGTTGTATCTCTATTCTAGTTTCTTTGAGTCGATTCTTAATCTTTTCCGTTTCTTCTCTTAGTTTTTTCGCTGTTTCTGTCATATCTGAAGTACAATGAGTGAATTTAAACTTCTCAGAATATAGTAAAATCAAAATTTATAGAATTTGATTCTATTTCTATTCGTCATCTAGAATTTCTTAGAAAATATGTACATAGTGAGTTTACTGTTGAATTTTTCTTCGCTCGTACTCGTTCTCTTCTTTCTGTTTCTACTACTTTCAATTAGAATTCGATTGCTTTCCTGCACAAATCTTTCTCCTGTAAAACGAACACACTACATTTATTAAATATGTAGCTTTTTGTAATTTGTTTTACAGTTATTTTAAATAGTATAGTCATGGAGAAAAAAGTATTTTTGAATTTCGATGGAAAGAAGAATTGACGGAAAAGTAAGTGCCAGCTTCAAAATATCATGATTACATGCGTATGTGAAACCGAGTTGCGTTTTCTATTTGTATATTTTAAAATGCGCAATCCTACAAGTGGAGACAAGTGGATTTTTTATCTCCAAGTAAACCCTGTTTTTCTCCATGATTATAAGTTTTCAATAATTAAGAATTTATTCTACTTCTGAATAAGGAAAACAATTCGTACTTGTGGTTTCGTTTAAAGTAGAGTATCCTTCGATTACAACTTCAACAATATCTCCTTCTTTCAATTGGCTACTCGTCATTCATCTAAATAAAAGTATTAAACAAAAATTTGTACTGAAATATTAAATACTTGGCAGGGGGTATTCTGTTATTTTGATACATCAAAAAATTTAGTCACTAAGGGATTGTAGACGGGCCTCCTCCAAAATTTCGATTCCTTCTCCCGTACATTTAATTTGGATGCCCCCTCCCGTAGATTAGATTTGTCTCGTCCCCTAGAATGACAAATAAAAATGATAGAGGTGTGTACGTAGAAAAATGGAAGCTGTTTCCGTCGAAGAATAAATCCATAGGTGTAGTTTCCTCGTTAGATGTTAGAGAAGCAACGCGCGAAACATTTTTGCAAATCGCCCCTGGGATAAATTGCTAAAATTCAATTACTTTTTGTACAAAGTAACTAAATTTTATTGGAGGCAGACCCCATCTTTAAATGAAAATGACAGAATACTCGCTTTCAAGTATTTAGCATGCTCCTATGTTTTTTGTACACCTCAAAACATGTTACCTGATATCTCTTGAAAACTGTTTTTAATAACAGCATACGTACGAAAAAAGTGTGGGATTCGCAGAGATGTGTCGCTCGTCGCTTCTCTAACCTCTAAGCAGGCCCATAAACCTATGAATTTGTTCTTCATCGAAAACCCCTTTAATTTTTCTACGGCCCCCCCCCCCTCTGTGATTTTCATTTCATTTACTTCATCTTATATGGATTTTATGTATAAATTGAAAATAATCGTGGCATTTTCCTGCAAGAAGGGGGATCGTAGACGGTCCCTCTTCAAAATTTCGATCCCTTCTCTCGCAAATTTGATTTGCCCCGCCCCTCAAACTTACTTTTCGTAGAAAGTGACTGAATTTTTTCGTCCATCAAAATGACAGAATACTCCCTTTCAAGTATTTAACATGCTCCTATGTTTTTTGTCCACCTCAAAAACGACATCCAAAAAATCTGTGTATATACGTAAAAAGTTAAACTGTGCCAAAAAACGAAGTGCTTTTCAAAAATTATTTTCAAATTATACGCAAAATACATATCAGACAGAGTAAATGAAATAAAAATCATAGAGGTATGTACGTAGAAAAATGAAAGGTGTTTCCGACGAAGAATGAATCCATAGCTAAAAATCGATTAAAATGGTATAAAAAATCAAAAATAATAGGGATAGTTGCCAAAAATAGAGATGTAGAATTTACTTCAAAAATAATAAAGAAAGACAAAGGACACCCAAAAAATCTCTGTATATACGTAAAAAGTAGCGACGAGCGAAACATACCTGCAAATCGCCCCGTTTGTTTCGTACACATGTTGCTATTAAAAACAGTTTTCAAGAGATATCAAGCAACATGTTACGAGGCACACAAGAAAAGATAGCAACATATTAAATACTTGGAAGGTTTGTCACGTCATAAATACTTTATTTTGTCACAAATGCAAAAGTACCTACCCGACTCTCGAAATTTTGGAAGCAGATCCCACCTTTAAATGGCCAATTCCCAGACCCCATCCACCTAAATTTTCTACTACCCACCCTCAAAATTTTCAAAATTTTTCCTTAAAATTAGTAAAAATTCGAAATTGTTTTGCAAAATATCCGAAGTTTTTGCTAAAAAATCCAAGTTTTTGGATTGAATGAGTAAAAATGAAGAAAATTTCTGATTTTTAGTAGGAAATAACGTTTGTCAGCGAGTTTTTGGGGACTGCAAGGAGGGGAATTGTAGACGCTCCCTCTCCACGATTTCGATCCCTTCTCCCGTAGATTTGAGTTACCCCGCCCTTCAGTTTGGTTCCTGGTTGAAACAATAAGCGCGATTCTTTCTATTTAGCTAAAAATCGATTAAAATGGTATAAAAAACAAAAATGATAAGGGTAGACAGAAAAAAATCTGCGGATATTTGTGAGAATTGAAAGATGTGCCAGAATACGGGCCTCCTCCAAAATTTCGATTCCTTCTCCCGTACATTTAATTTCGATGCCCCCTCCCGTAGATTAGATTTGTCTCGTCTCCTAGAATGACAAATAAAAATGATAGAGGTGTGTACGTAGAAAAATGGAAGCTGTTTCCGTCGAAGAATAAATCCATAGGTGTAGTTTCCTCGTTAGATGTTAGAGAAGCAACGCGCGAAACATTTTTGCAAATCGCCCCTGGGATAAATTGCTAAAATTCAATTACTTTTTGTACAAAGTAACTAAATTTTATTGGAGGCAGACCCCATCTTTAAATGAAAATGACAGAATACTCGCTTTCAAGTATTTAGCATGCTCCTATGTTTTTTGTACACCTCAAAACATGTTACCTGATATCTCTTGAAAACTGTTTTTAATAACAGCATACGTACGAAAAAAGTGTGGGATTCGCAGAGATGTGTCGCTCGTCGCTTCTCTAACGTCTAAGGAGGCCCGTAAACCTATGAATTTGTTCTTCATCGAAAACCCCTTTAATTTTCCTACGGCCCCGAGCTTTCTTATTTAAGTAAAAATCTATTAAATCCTGTACTCCTATGTTTTTTGTATCCCTCGGAACATGTTGTCTAACATATCTTGAAAACTGTTTTTAATAGCAGCATACGTAGAAAAAAAGGGTACGATTCGTACAGATGTTTCGCCCGTCGCTTCTCTATGTATGTTCATTTAGCATGTAATTTGGCTCTAGACGTAGCTGCCTTTGTATTTTTGGCAAAAAAGTAACGGGTGGGATAAATTGCTAAACTGCTAAACTTCAATTACTTTTTGTAGAAAGTGACTAAATTTTTTCGTCCATCAATATGACAGAATACTCCCTTTCAAGTATTTAACATGCTCCTATGTTTTTTGTGCATCTCAAAACATGTTGGTGCTTTTCAAAAATTATTTTCAAATTATACGTAAAATACATATAAGCCAAAGTAAATGAAATAAAAATCATAGAGGTATGTACGTAGAAAAATGGAAGGTGTTTCCGACGAAGAATAAATCCGTAGGTGTAGTTTCCTCCTTAGACGTTAGAGAAGCGACGCGCGAAACATGTTTGCAAATGTTCCCTGAGATAAATTGCTAAAATTCAATTACTTTTTGTAGAAAGTGACTAAATTTTATCGTCCATCAAAATGACACAATACTCGCTTTCAAGTATTTAACATGCTCCTATGTTTTTTGCGCACCTCAAAACATGTTGCTTGATATCTCTTGAAAACTGTTTTTAATAACAGCATACGTACGAAAAAAGGATGGAATTGGCAGAGATGTTTCGCTCGTCGCTTCTCTAACGTCTAAGGAGGCCCCTACACCTATGAATTTATTCTTCATCGAAAACCTCTTTCATTTTTTACGCACACCCCTCTGTGATTTTTATTTCATTTACTTCATCTTATATGTATTTTATATATAATTTGAAAATAATCGTAGCATTTTCCTGCAAGAAGGGGGATTGTAGACGGTCTCTCTCCAAAATTTCGATTCGCAGATATGTTTCGCTCGTCGCTTCTGTAACGTGTAAGGAGGAACGTACACCTATGAATTTATTCTTCATCGAAAACACCTTTTATTTTTCTCCGTTCACACCTCTGTGATTTTTATTTCATTTATTTCATCTTATACGTATTTTACGTATAATTTGAAAATAATTTCTGAAAAGCAATTCGTTTTTTGGCAAAGTTTAACTTTTTACCTATATACACAAATTTTTAAATTTTTCGAGTGTCCTTTGTCACGAACTGCTTTTCAAAAATTGTTTTCAAATTATACGTAAAATACATATAAGACGAAGTAAATTAAATAAAAATCGTAGATGTATGTACGTACAAAAATGAAAGGTGTTTCTGACGAAGCATAAATGCATAGGGGTAGTTTTCATCTTAGACGTTAAAGAAGCCATAGACGAAAAAAAACATAGCAATATATTAAATACTTGGAAGGGAGTATTTTGTCACAAATGGAAAAGTCCCTACCCCACTGTCGAAATTTTGGAGACAGACCCCATCTTTAAATGGTCAAATCCCAGATCGAACCCACCCAAATTTTCCAGAACCCACCATGAAAATTTTGAACATTTTTCCTCAAAATTAGTAAAAATTCGAAATTTTTTGGAACAAATCCGAAGTTTTTGTTAACAAATCGAAGTTTTTCGACTGAATGAGCAAAAATAAAGAAAATTGTTGATTTTTAGTTGGAAATAACGTTGCAAATAACGTTCGATCCCTTCTTTCGCTGTTGAAAACTGTTTTTAATAATAGCATACGTACGAAAAAAGCCGAGATTCGCAGAGATGTTTCGCTCGTCGCTTCTCTAACATGTAAGGAGGAACCTACACCTATGAATTTATTCTAAATCGAAAACACCTTTCATTTTTCTCCGTACTAAAAATTCGAAAATTTTTACAAAATATCCGAAGTTTTTGCTAAAAAATCCAAGTTTTTCGACTGAATGAATAAAAATGAAGCTGATAAAATTCAAACTAAGCAACGCAACGTAAATATAATAAACCGGGGATCTGGGGCGGGGGCCTCCAGCTAAAAGCTAGAGCTCTTTTTAAAAAGGAGTACCAGTTAGGAAATTTTTAGAGCTATTTTGTAGAAAGCGGAATCGATATGTACGTACAAAAATGAAACGTGTTTCTGACGAAGGATAAATCCATAGGGGTAGTTTTCACCTTAGACGTTAGAGAAGCGATGGGCGAAACATCTTTGCAAATCGTACCTTTTAAAATGGTATAAAAAACAAAAATGATAAGGGTAGACAGAAAAAATCTGCGGAAATCTGTGAGAATTGAAACATGTGTCAGAATTCTGTATTTTATACCATTTTTCTTCAAAAAACAACTACGTAGAATGAAAGATAATTTGTTGCCAAAAAAATGCTAATACGTTCCTTGAAAATGACAGAATATTCGCTTTCAAGTATTTAACATGCTCCTATGTTTTTTGTGCACCTCAAAACATGTTGCATCTCTTGAAAACTATTTTTAATAACAGCATACGTACGAAAAAAGGATGGAATTCGCAGAGATGTTTCGCTCGTCGCTTCTCTAACGTCTAAGGAGGCCCCTACACCTATGAATTTATTCTTCATCGAAAACCCCTTTCATTTTTCTAGGTGTACTTTGAGAAATCGTTGGGGGAGGGAGTAGCCGAAATTAGAGTGGGTGTGGTTGTTGAAAACTGTTTTAATAACAGCATACGTACGAATGTTTCGAGACGCAGAAAAAAACATAGCATTATTTCTTTACTAAAAGACAGTTTTCTTATTTAACTAAAAATCTATTAAAAATGGTTTAAAAATATCAAAAATAATAAAGAAAGACAAACGACACACTCCCTTCCAAGTACTTAATATATTGGTATGTTTTTTGTTCGCAAAAAGGTGAGATTCGCAGAGATGTTTCGCTCGTTGCTTCTCTAACGTGTAAGGAGGCCCCCTACACCTATGAATTTATTCTAAATCGAAAACACCTTTCATTTTTCTCCGTACTAAAAATTCGAAAATTTTTACAAAATATCTGAAGTTTTTGCTAAAAAATCCAAGTTTTTCGACTGAATGAATAAAAATGAAGAAAATTTCTGAATTGTAGTTGAAAAATTTTTTACCCGCCCCCCCATTTGTTGTTTCTGGCCCACCCTCCACCTGAAACCGGCTGACTCTACCTACCTTAGTGTCGAGTAACCCCTCCTCCAATATATAATTTCTCAAAGTACAGCTATGGCGCACATGTTTCTGATTTTTAAGCTATATTTTCACATATAAACAGGTGTACTTTGAGAAATCGTTGGGGGAGGGAGTAACCGAAATTAGAGTGGGTGGGGTCAGCCGTTCTGAGGTGGGATGGGGTTCGGAAAAATCGAATTTGGGGGGGAGGGTAACAATTTTTTTCGTCAAAATTTTAGATAATTTGTTGTCAAAAAAAATGCTAATACGTACAATAGTAATTTATTTAAATATACAGTTGTATCCAATTTACTTCTTTAGTAAAACCGAGTTTTCTTATTTAACTAAAAATCTTTTGTGCACCTCAAAACATGTTGCGTGATATCTGTTGAAAACTGTTTTTAATAATAGCATACGTACGAAAAAAGCGGAGATTCGCAGAGATGTTTCGCTCGTCGCTTCTCTAACATGTAAGGAGGAACCTACACCTATGAATTTATTCTAAATCGAAAACACCTTTCATTTTTCTCCGTACTAAAAATTCGAAAATTTTTACAAAATATCCGAAGTTTTTGCTAAAAAATCGAAGTTTTTCGACTGAATGAATAAAAATGAAGAAAATTTCTGAATTGTAGTTGAAAAAATTTTTTACCCCCCCCCCCATTCGTTGTTTCTGGCCCACCCTCCACCTGAAACCGGCTGACTCTACCTACCTTAGTGTCGAGTAACCCCTCCTCCAATATATAATTTCTCAAACTACAGCTATGGCGCACATGTTTCTGATTTTTAAGCAATATTTTCACATATAAACAGGTGTACTTTGAGAAATCGTTGGGGGAGGGAGTAACCGAAAGTAGAGTGGGTGGGGCCAGCCGTTCTGAGGTGGGATGGGGTTCGGAAAAATCGAATTTGGGGGGGAGGGTAAAAATTTTTTTCGTCAAAAATTTAGAAAAAATTCGGAAATTTGCCAAAAAAGCGTTGTTTCCAATTAAAAATTAAAATAAATTCTTCGTTTTGGTTCATTTATTCGAAAAAACTTCGATTTTTTGCAAAAATTTCAACTTTTTCCAAAAAATTTCACTTTTTTACTAATTTTCAGGCAAAATTTTCAAAATTTTGAGGGTGGGATCACCCTCCCCCTTAAAAAATTTTTTCTACCCCTTCTCCCAAATCGGCCTTCGGCCGACCCCCCCCTAAAAATTTCCAATCCCCTACCTGAATTTTTGCAAATTTTTAGCCAAAAATTCGAAAATTTTGGAAAAATTAGCGAAAAACGGCTAAAATTCGCCTTATTACCTTAAAAATCGCTAACAATAGCTGAAAATTGAGAAACCTTTTCAGTTTTTCAGCGAAAAACCCATTTTTCGCCGACCCCCCCTCTCGAATTTTTTACCCCTCCCCCCAAATCGACTTTTTCTCGACCCCCCCCCCACCCCTTTTTTTCCAAACCCCCCACCCTACTTTTTTCAAACCCCCACCCTCACTTTTTCGCCAGCCACACCTATGGTCGGCACTCTTCCATTTTGGGCATAGGTGTGTTGGGGGGGGGGGGGGGGCCCCTCCCCCCAAATGGAGGGGTCGCCAACCCCCCCCCTAAAAATTTTTTCCTACCCCTCCCCCCAAATCGCTTTTTTGAGATCCCCCCCCCCTAAAAATTTTAAAACCCCTACCTAAATTTTTGAAAATCCACTTTTTTCGCCAGCCACACCTATGATTTTGGGGGAAGGGTTCTCTCCCCACCCCTCCCACCCTGGTACACCTATATATCTAACTATAATGGCATTTAAACTATATGTGAATTACTACATCGCAAGCCAAGAGATAGCTAATTGTATATTGTAATTATAAAGTTTCAATGAAAATACTTAATTTTTCACATTATTATTTTTTCTGTTAGCTAGACTTTCTCAACTATAAATTTCTGCTGAAAATATTTAAGAACTGTATTATCTCAAGCTTCAGTAATTATATATAGATTATTATTAAAATTATTTAAAAACAGAGCTCGTATAAATTTTACAGATAACTATTTGGAACTTGGTTTTGTCTGAAATTTGATATGAAATAAACTCTTTATTATGCAGTGATATTATATGCAAGATATGTATTTGAAAATTAAATATATTTAATTTGAACTTAGAACATGTATGATATACTAATGCGAATTTATTACTAAAACTGATTTTAATAATGTATATAGAAGAAAGGAAATAATTATTGAATTATGGTTGGTACTAGTTGATTCTGAAATACAAAAAAATAAAATGAAATTAGATACTCATAAGTTATCTTTTACTTTATAATTAATTGTACTTTACTCTAAACCAGAAGCATTTAGTATAATACTATGACAATTATTATAAATTGAAAAGTTAGTAATTTTAAGATTTCCAAATTTCAGTATCCGAAAAAATTTTGAACAACTAATTTTTAAGTATACGTTATATGTTAAATTTTTAACTCTCAATCTGTTACTACCTATATTTACTTATTTTATCACACAAACGTAGCAGCCCTTATGCAAATTATTTTCAAATTAAGATTTTAAGTAACAATCAAATAAAACACGCCATTATTTAACGTCGCTCTTTTCACTTTAGTTCTTCGCTCTTTTTGTGACTATGAACGTTCATCTTTCAAATTTATTAAGGTAAGTTTTTTATTACTTCTTTATAATTTTTTGAAAGAAGGAGCAATTATTTCTCTATACAATAAAATATTGTTTTTAGCTATCATGTACTTCTAACAAAAATACTTGTAATTAATCAGTTAATATTTTGTCAATTTGTTTGGATTTTTTGTTTTAGTGCCTCTTTATTATTTTTAGAAAAAGAGAGCTGTACGGATATCCGAAACAAATTGATGAATCATTATATACTATCGAGGATCCAGTTCAATGCCCCATCTGCTTGTAAAATTTTAACGTTATTTCTATCTTCTTTTTCTTTACATATCTATTACCTATTATAACGAAAACGCATTTATTATGCACAAATTTTACTTTTTTGTATGCATTTTTACGAATAGTAAAATTAACAGTTTTTCAAGAAGACTTACTGTTCTTTCTAGTCTTCTTTTTCTATAAATTCCAGCAAACAAATTTTTCCTTTGTTGTTCTCTTTATTTATTTCAAATTTTGTTTTTTCGTTATGTTCAAGGAAAACTGAAGAGACAGAATGGTGGAAAGTGAAAGTGATGTATTCGCACCTGTCTGAGCCGATTACTGTCAACAACTACTTTTGGTTACCTTGTGAACAGTGTTGGTATGTTTCGATAGTTTTTTCTTCTATTAGTGTTTTGACTATATGGTTCTTTTGTTTGAATGCCCGTTTACCTTTTCTTTTGTTTGAATGTTCGCTTACTTTTATTTTCAAAGCGAAAGTTTCAATTCTATTTATAATTTTAAAACGAATGAATATAGTTTAAAATGTTTCAGTATAAAGATGGGGATTAATAAGAAATGCCGACTACGATTGGTTTATCCAGAAAGAGATCAACTTCTTACACGTAGAAAGCTGTCATACAAATTCAAAGTCTATTTGAAAATTTAAGTCAGAGGCATTATAATTTTTACGGTGTGTTATTATCTTAATATACAATTTAATTTGTAAATAAATTTAATAATTAAAATATGAATTTGTCAATTACTTTTTTAATCGAATTTAAGTTCTAAATAAATTGTTCTTCCAGTTTTCTTTCTATTCCGCTTCCCAATTTAAACTATCCGATATCTGATAACTTCTTAATTTATTGGTGCGAATTTGACAAAATACTTAGAGAGGTCGTAACTGTAATCTCTTTATTTTAGATTTCACCAAGATACGATGATTCTACAGAATTGGAATTTGCTTCAAATATCACATCCTTTGGCAATTTGTGTTTTGTTTTTGTGATGTTCTTACAATCATAATTTGTTTTTGTTATGTTACTATTCTTTGAAATTAAAAGATAAATATAACCTGAGTTCTATTTTATCAAGAAATAAAAACAGAACAATACAAAATATACCAAAAGAACTGACTCAACAATTAGAATTCTGAATATTTTCTTGTTTTCCACAGTTGATTTTCAATCTTTATTGTTTCTTCTTTTTTTTCGTTGTCGGAAATCAAAACGCGAAGACATATATAACATTTTAACGTGTGTTCCACTTTTCACATTGTATTAATAATCCACAAGTCAATCATTAATGAATATTCTCTAGATTTCCAAATCGTCTTATAAATCAATCCTGCAACAATAACATTTCGCAATTAGAATAATGAATAGTCTCTAAAGTTCTAGAATCGTTTTAAAATATTTTCTTTTTCTGGTTATACCAATAAAAGTAACAATTAGAATTGTTTCCAAAGTCGATTTCTTAATCTTTTTTGTTTCTTCTCTTCTTTTTCGTTACCGGCAATCAAAACACGGCGACATATATAACATTTTAACGTATCTTCCACTTTTCACATTGTATGAATGATCGACAGGTCAATCAATAATGAATATTCTCTAAATTTCCAAATCGTCTTATAAATCAAATCTGTAACAATAACATTAAGCAGTCTAACAAAAAACATATTGTTAAAACTGTATCTTTTGCTGACAGAATTATAGCAATAATAGTAATAATTCTTCTTATGTTCTCTTTCCAGTGTGATTGTATAATATGCGTATCGGAAAAATATTCTTTTTTTGTTTATTTTTGTTTAAAACAGAACAATACAAGATATACCAAGACAAGTAAGTCAACAACCGAAAGCATAAAAAATAGGCCGAAAAAGGGGTTATTTAAGAAATTAAGAAATTTTTGACTCAAATTTCATCCCCTCGTAAAAAACTGGAGTAAGCCGCCTCTTTTATGTGTCGCTTACTAAGATTTGTCTTAATACAGGCCTTCTCTGTATATATGGCCTCTCCTTTCTATTTAATTGTGTAGTATAACTTGGTTTCGATTGTTGTATTGTTTTTGATTTAGTTGCTACAATTTGTAGCTTCATCATAATTTTTTGTTCTGCACAGTTTCAAAACCGCGTTTTTGGCCAAAAAACGGCGATTTTGTGTCACGGCTACAGGGCTCAGGGAACAAGTTAGAAAGACGCGGCTTGTTGCATAAGAAACTTTGGGATGGGTAGCGTGTCATAACGTTGGCCGAGGTTTGATTTAGGTCCTGGATCGTTCGGCGCCTCTTTTATGTGTCGCTTACTAAGATTTGTCTTAATACAGGCCTTCTCTGTATATATGGCCTCTCCTTTCTATTTAATTGTGTAGTATAACTTGGTTTCGATTAACAATAAACATTTATTCCCTCATTTCTCCCAAAAGATAGATTAAAAATGAAAACTATGGAGAAAAAGAAATAAATTTCCTATATGAGTCAATCCCTCAACCATGGTTAGAAAAAGTAGTAATTGCTGTTAACAATAAACATTTATTCCCTCAATTTTCCCAAAAAGTAGTAATTGCTGTTAACAATAAACATTTATTCCCTCAATTTTCCCAAAAAGTAGTAATTGCTGTTAACAATAAACATTTATTCCCTCAATTTTCCCAAAAGATATTAAAAAAGTTTAACCGGAAGTGGGTTTTGAACCCATACTTATGACTTCAAATTCCAACGAAATAACCACTCAGCCATTCCGGGTTTCAGAAAAAGATTAAAAATGAAGACTATGAAGAAAGAGAAATAAATTTCCTATATGCTTCAATCATTAGTTTATTCTAGTTTTAGTTCATTGTAGTTTTGAAGAGATACCGTAATCCCCAGTTTGAAAAAAAGCGACACACGAAAGGTATTTTCCAAATAAGCGACACACGAAAAGTATTTTACAGCAGGTAGTTTGATAAAAGCGACGCACGAAAACTACTTTTGAAAAAAAGCGACGCACGAAAACTACTTTTGAATAAAAGCGACACACCAAAACTACCTATGTTAGAGGCAAGCGACACACAAAAGACTAGGCATTTCTTGTGCATTATCATCAAGGCCCGAATCCACCTCAATTCCTGCCGCAGATTTGTTGTTTGCTGCAGGACCTGGAAAAACTTGTTCGTCAAAACGGACATCTCTTGAAGTGAACACTTTCCTTTTTCTTGGATCGTGCAGACGATAACCTTTGGACCTTGTACTGTATCCTACAAATCTACATTGAATCGACTTAGGATCAAACTTCTCGCTCATCCTTTTCCACACCGATTCCCTTGACAAGCTGCTGAAGAAGACATGAGCTTTACACTTTTCTCGCAGGGATAGCCAAGTCGTTGATGCCAGAGGTCAACATCCCCAATGGCAGTAACGTTGGACTGTTCACTAGCCCACTCGCCGTTCAGTTTGTTCAACTTTTCTGTCAGAAAAGCTATGCCAAGAATTTGCCCTTTGCTTGAAAGGTAACACTTGTCTTTTAGGAATTCCACTGTTTTCCCCATCATGGCAATAGCTTTCACCGACAACAAATTTAAAGTCAGTTTTGGAACAAAATAAACATTTTTGATTTCAGTAGTCTCATTTTCCTTCGGTAGAAACAAAGTCATGACGACGGAACCAAGCCCAACCGCTTCCTCGGTCCTACCGTCTCCCAGCGTTACCTGGTCATACCGTTCCAGTTCCACAAAGTCTCTGAACCAGTCCCTCCTGCACGTCATATGTTGGGAGACACCAGAATCTATGCACCAAGCACAATCCGACCGAGCAAATCCGTGATAATTCGTCCAGGCTGATTTCGAAACTGAAATAGAAATTTCCGGAAAATTTACGGGTTTCGAGATATTGGGTGCGGAATATTCCGGATTTTGAAAAATTTTGTCGAAAGTGGTCGATATGGTACTCAAATGAAAGTGCTCGTCGAACTGAACAGCTTTCTTGCCTGCGGCATTTTGCGGAAATGCGTCTAGCGAAAGTTACGACCAAAAAAATGAAAATCCTGGAATTCATGAAAACCCAGATTTTGAACGGAAAAATTTTTTGTCTACAATTTTGCTCAAAAGTTGGTCATAGGGTAATTCGACTAATTTCGAAACTGAAAACGAACTTTCCGGAAAATTTATGGGTTTCGTGATATTCGACACGGTAAATTGTTTATAAGAAGGAAAATACAGCGGCAACCCATTCATGCCAATTTGCTTGTTCTTGGGTTGTCGCACTTTTTAAAAAGACAACCCTTTGTTATGGCTGTTTCTTTATTTATTGGGTTGCCGCTTTTCACAAAAAGGCAACCCTTTATGATGAGTATGTCCGTTATTTCTGTATTATTTATAGGGTTTCCGCCCTTTTCCAAAGGGTTTGGATCCCTATGCTCCGGACATGTTTTTTTTCTTAATATCATTGTGTTGCCCACTTTTCCAAAGGGAGGTCAACACTTTGTTATTGGTCTGTACTTATTATTATTATCCGTCTGCCCCCTAGATCTCAAGATTGGGAATTGGTACATGGGTGGTTGATACCTTATTTTGAAGCCCTTGACTAGGACATCCCCCAGAAGCAAGATGGTTCCGAACTTCCGGGTTTTGAAAATTCGGATTTTTCGAATGATAAGGGGGGGGGGAATCGAAATCGAAAAAACCAAGGCGAAACTTCAAAAATCCAAAATTTGGTCAACAATTCTTTGACTCCGATTTGGCTCCAAAGTCGGTCGTAGGGTAACTCGACCACACTGATTTCGAAACTGAAATCGAAATTTTCGGGAAATACTCGGATGTCGAGATATTCAATCCGGAAGATTTCGAATTTTCAAAAATTTTCCCAAAAGTGATTAATATGGCACTTAAATGAAAGTACTCGTCGATCTGAGTAATTTTTTATTATTACCGTATTTTCTGCAAATGTTTCTAGCCAAAGATATGGCTGCAGATTGAAAAATCCGGAATTTCCGGAAAAGACGGGATTTTCAAAAATTCGTTGAAACATGGACAATATGGCGCTTAATTGAAAGCTCTTTGAGTCCTGGGACAGACTTCCTGAACAGAAATAACTTAGAAAGTATCTAGCAAAATCTATACTCGTCAGGAATGTGTTGTGGGCAACACATTCTTGCTGTAGCGCTAGTTATTATTATTATTATTATTATTATTATTATTATTGTCCACAATTTCGTGTCCCACCAGTCTATCTCGATTTTGGCTGGGCCGATCGGGCTGAAATTTTCAGTGGTCCTGCGCAACGATCTGACCTGCTCCCGGAGCCCGTGAGTAAAAATGGGTAAAATAAAAAATTTGTCCAAATGAGATAATTTTAGTATCATTCGAAAGCTCTCCTCTTGAGTAATGAAAAAGTTGTAATAAGGTCAAATCCTGAAAACGCACATATTTTGAGTTATGAGGCCGAAAATGGTCAAAACTGGACAAAAACGGCCAAAACGACCGTTTGAAGGAGTTTTCCGCCCTTATCTCGAGCTGGGGTCACCTAGTTGGCCTGAAATTTTGCATGCCGGGTGGCACCCGATGCGGGGAAACCCTCCGGGCACCTGGGTGCCATAGTGTTGCTCAATTTGCAATTACTCGATACGGTGATGCTGCAAATGGTCAAAATTGAAAGTAACGGAAACCGCCCAATATATCATTCGAAAGCTCTCGTTGCGTAAATAAAAAGTTGCAATAAAACCAATGCGTCACAATGTAGGAAAAATGAATTACGGGGCTCCAAATGTATCAAAAATGGCCAAAACCGGTCATAATTGGTAAAAATTAAAAGTGGTCGGATCGGGTCGACTGGTGTCAACACTGGTGTCAATCGATAGCTCATGATGAGCAGAAAAGCACTTGCAATAGACACAGAGTGCTAATCTCATTACCGTTCTTGAAAATGAACCCATTCCATATATAAACGGAAAAATGTCGGACGGGAACCACTTGATGCATTTTGACTTGTTATCATTTCTTCTCCGGATTCTTGTTTCCCCTCTATCTCAATGAGTATATGGAAAGTTGTAATAGAGACAAAGTCTGAAAGCGTACAGAAATTGCGTTTTGGACAGTTTTTTGCACAAAAAGTACTCGCTACGGTGATGCTGCAAAATGGTTCAAAATTGAAAGTAACGAAAACCGTCCAATATGGGTATCATTCGAAAGCTCTCGTTGAGTGGATAAGAAGTTGTGATAGAGCCAAGGCTTCTAGCTGCATGCACATGCTAATTTGCTTGTTGGGTTGCCGCTTTTTACACAAAAAGGCAACCCTTTCATTTGGGTATGCCCGTTTATTTATTTGTTTATTTTTCATTTCGTTACCACCCCCTGTCCCCCCTTCTAACGTTTGCTAGGGTTGACGCATTGGGCTGAAATTTTCAGTGGTGGTTTGGGGTGGGGTGAAGTCCTGACTGATGCGCGGGCAGTCCGATATTTCCCGGATTCCGGGAATGGCGAAACCAGGAATTTTTTAGAATGATAAAGGGGGACCAAGGTAAACGTAAAATTTATTGTCTCCAATTTCGCTCAAAAGTTGGCAACAGCCTGAGCATGTACCAAATCAGAGTTTTGGTCATTTAGATAAAAGGAAAAATGGCCGCTACAACCCGTTGATGTCGGTAGGATTTATTCTTATTATGGTTCGTGTCCACCATATGTTTCTTGAGATTGGCCAGGACGATTCTCAGTGGGGCTGCGCATAGACCTGAACTGGTTCCGGAAGTGCGGGGAGCCCCGGAGAAGCATAGTTGCTCCCGGAGCAGCCCCGTGAGTAAAAATGAGTAAAATAAAAAAGTTGTCCAAATGAGCTAATTTTGGTGTCATTCGAAAGCCCTCGGCCAGTAATGAAAAAGTTGTACTAGGGTCATGGCCTGAAAATGCACCCACTTTGAGTTATAGCGCAAAAAAGGGTAAAAAATGGCCAAAACCGGCCAAAACGGCCGTTTGAAGGGGTTTCTGTCTTTATCTCGTACTAGGGTCAGCTAGTTGGCCTGATATGCCAGGAATGGACGGGAGAAAAATAATAGCACTCTGCAGCAAAACGCACATAGCTTCCGGTGCCACCAAAAAGATCTCCCACAAAGGGGTTACCAAGAAGCTTAACAGTTATTCTTAATCGAATTTCAAGCAACTGCTTGCTACAGGAAAACAAGTTCCGGTGTTAACAGAGGCATTAGATGCCTCAACACCAAAATGCTTAAGTACTTCCAGTCCACAGACGCTCTCTCTCTCTCTTACCTATACTGAAAAATAAATTTAGGTACTTTGGTAGTTCCTAGACATAGGTAAGATAAAAACGTTAGTATTACGCTAGGTATTCGGTATTATTATTATTATTATTATTATTATTATTATTATTATTATTATTATTATTATTATTATTATTATTATTATTATTATTTATGGCACCGAGAAATCAGTAAGCACTGGAACGTTTACGGTAATTGTTTAGTGTGGAGTGTCCATTAATGCTTCAAGTGCAGACAGTTTATGCTTGAATTCTATATAAATATATATTGAACAAATATAACACAAACAAATTTGCGGAGTCCCAACGTTACTTCTTCACAGCATTTCTCTAGACTTTCCAATGTTTTCACAGCGTTTAGCAGCTTGACAGTTGCACACACTTCCTGCACAAAGTGAGTCAGTGTTTTGTATACCGAAATCATCAACAAAGTCGTGGGTAAGTTCTCTGCAAGTCTCATTGCAGTCTTCGTCCTTGGAACACTGACTCTTTACTAAAAATACATATATTTTAGTATTTGTGCAAATATATATATATATATATATATATATATATATATATATATATATATATATATATATATATATCTGTATATATGTATATATATTTAACTCCAAATAGCCGAATAACGCGACTTGATAGTTGCGGCTTCAAACAAAAGAAGACTGGCAGAGAATGTAGCAGTGCATTAGGTGTAAATCATGCCTAACGGTAGTAGGTCAAATTTGAAGAGTCTGAGGTTAAGCACTGCAAGTAGAAAACTTAAAGTTGAAGTTGAGAGGTTCTGGCTCTGCAATTAGAAAATTGCAATTTAGGTGACACGCATATGGCAAAGAAATTCGTATGGAGTTGTCCAAAAACCAGACATTTAACCTAATAGTTCACCACTTTCAATGAAACGCTTTCAAGAGTCCGAACAAGTAGCCAGGTCTTTGCAAAGTTCCCCAAGGTCACAAGCTTAAACACTCGATCAAGTGAAGCAAAATTTGCTAAAATTAAGACTACCTTGTAATGAGCGAGCAGAGCTGAGATATACGAAAGAAGCCCATTTTTTACCTCGAGTATCGTTTTTGACGAGCAATTTGTGTGTCGCTGTGAATATTGACTGTTGACATAACAGTACTGATTACAGAACTGATTGAAACTTTTCCCAAGTGCTTACCTGGTTTGCACAAGACTGATTTGATATTTGGTTTCCGATTATGATTTTCTGTTTTTGCTCTCGTTAGTCATATGGTGAAATTGCTAAATTGCTTTTAACAATTATTCAGTGCCAGCATTCCCGTTCTCCCTCAAAATGTGCACATCGTAACTGGCGCTATCCCTAGCCGGCATACTGACTGGGATGAGGAAGTCCACAACTCCCCATGGGGATTCCCAGGAACAGTCAATCCATTGCTGCAGTCAAGTTGTCGCCTCCTTATCTGTAGCAGAGTGCTAAAGAAGCAAATGTTCCAAAGTTTCCTAGTCCTAAGGACAGTCTGGGCAGAGGGGCGTGGGTTGAGGGTGGGGTTGAGGGTGGGGTTGACCAGGTCGCGGTACTGTGTCCGCAGCATGCATTCCCCAGACCGTTGTCGGCATAGCATTGTAGCGGAAGTAGTAAGCTTTCCTACCTACTAACGCCGTTGCCACACCCTGGCGCAGCAGATGCGGGGACCGTGGCCCAAATGGACGACTAACCGACCACAGGAGACGATCGGGACATTCTCGCCAGACAATAAACCGTGTAGCCTGTCCTGTCCTCCATAAGCCTGTCCTAAGTGAAGAGATGACTCTTCACTCTTACTATATTAGGATTCAAGCAAGACTACCTACCTAAGAACAGGAGCTCAGTAGACTAAAGCCTATTTAAAGATAGCAACAATTTAATATGAGGAAGAATAACAAGTTCATTAAGTATATACGTAAACATAAAGAATAGTTTAAAATGGGCTAAGCCCTCAAGAAAACGACACACTTACAGAGAACTTACAGTAGAATTTTAAATAAACTGTCCCCTGGGATTTGGAGTTTTAAGGTCTTGTTCCAAGCACCCCTCGTCCCTGGGGCTCCGTCTTTTTTTAAAATTTTAGGTCAATTGAGATTTTATCAAGGTCACCTATCCTAGTCACCTGTCCTACCCTTCTGAGTTCATATAGTTTTAGGGCTTAATTACTTCATTTTCCATTTCATCACTACCCTTAATATTCTATTCCTTTCCTTGGTGTATCCTAGTTGTCCTACGTATTTCCGACCATTTTTATTTTGAGTCACGCTTACCTTACACCAGTAAAATACTCTGAGCCAATTCGAATTGGTGTGCCAATGTAGACATGACTAACTTTGACTACAGTGAACCAATAATAGCAGAAATCGTACATACAAGCACATGAAAGCACCAACCGAAATCAATAAAAGCAGAAATTGTTCTGAAATTTTACAACATTACTCCAACATTACGTAAATATTACTCTTAAGACACGCTGTAAGCTCGGTGTATACTCGGTGTTAACTTGGAGCTAATTTGGAGTGACTCGAAACTCAAAGCTAAGGTGGTTACAAATAGGACAAGACTAAAAGCGAACTAAGCCCGGAAGTTGATCAAAAGATTCGAAGCAGAGTAGGTATAGAGTGATTTATAAGAAAGATGACGGTGGTTGGACAGCTCAAGGATATGGTGTTAAGTCGAAAATTGGGTTAGTTTCGATTAGGTTAGGTTAGGGTATGGTTAGGGTTAGGTTGATGTAAGCTCAAAGTGCCTCGAGTATGTATGAAGCCGATGTAGTTGGGAAGCTGTATTAAGTCGAAAATTAGGTTAGGTTAGGTTAGGGTAAGTTTGATGCTTAAAAAGTTTGGTTTGCAAACAGGGTCGGAGTAACTCACAACACAAGGGAAAGAAGAAGGGCAGATACAATGGAAAAGCACAAGCAAATTTGTTTAAGAAGTTATGAAGTGTCGAGGATCACGCAATATAGAACAAGGTAGGAGTGACTCATAGTGAAATTACATTGGATATAGAAAACTAGATGAACCGTGGTGAAAATAAAAATGGGGCGATCAATGATGTTTACTGTGGGATTGAACAATTGAATACGAATGACTGAAAAATAACATAAATGGAGTATGAATCGAAGTAAAATAGGAGACGTACGGAGTAGGCTCGGTGTTAGCTCAGAGTAGGCTCAGTGTAATTTATAAGTGACTCAGTCAGTGCTTAAGGTAAAGAAGTTTGGTCCTCAGGTTAGGTCTGACAAAATAGGTAGAGGGAAGAATATATATATATATATATATAAAAGTTGCGTAAGGTAGCTCAGAGTAGGCTCGGTGAAATTTAGTGGTGACTTAGCGTATAAAAAGAAGGTTGGTTCTTAGGTAAGGTCAGGCGAGATAGGTAGAAGTAGTACTGTATGAAAGGTCAGAGTAGGTTCGGAATAATTTAGGAGTGACCCTACATGAAGAAGGCAAGGTGAATGGGAAGGCAAGGTAGGAAGTTAGATGATGGAAGCAGGTTGGATAAAATAAACTCAAAGTAGGCTCAGTATATTTAAGAAGTGATCCAGTGAATGAAGCCAAGGTGAGTTGGAAGGTATGATAGGACGGGAAACTGGATAGCTAAAAGTATGTTAGGTGTAAGGTAAGCGTGACTCAAAATAAAAATGGTCCGAAAGTAGGTCAGAAATACGTAGGACAACTAGGATAGACCAAGGAAAGGAAGTAGAACATTAAGGCTAGTGATGAATGGGAAAATGGAGTAATTAAGCCCTAAAACCCTATGAACTCTGAAAGGAAGGACAGGTGACCTTGACAAACCCCAAGGACCTAAAAAATTTTAAAAAAGACGGAGCCCCAGGGACGACAGGTGGTTGTAACAAGACTTTAAAACTCCAAACCCCATAGGACAGTTTATTTAAAATGACCTTGACGGATTCCCAAGGGGAGACGCGCCCACAGACTTTGCACCAACGTTTTGACTCCCGGAGCGGGGGTCGAAATGCTTACACTATACTACTCTGGGCCTTCATCCCAGTAGATAGATGTGAGCGTGCATGGAAGAGACATGAATACCAGTCGGAGATCTTTGTCCTCCTGGCGACAAGCACAACTGTTTCTTTGGCATTTCTTGGCTACAGCCGCCAGCAACGGAAAGATTGACCATGTCCAACCTTGATCCGTTACATCTCCCCAGGGCTCGCCATCCGAACTCCCGAGAGGATCACTGCACAAATGGAGAACTGGTACGTGAGCTGAGCTCTCAAGACAAGTACATACAATACATTGCAATGATGCTACAGATACTAGTACATCACAGTCGATCTGTCAACTGCAAGTCATAAGCTAAACTAAACTAAACTATTCCAAAACTACGTATATACGCATAGTGGAAAAATACAAAAAACAGCTGATTAAATACGGCATTTCGAGGTGCAACAGGCATATACCAGCTAAGCTAGTAACAATCACAAATTAAAGCACAAAGTGACCAAAATTATGCATATTAGCAGTACACGTATTAGAAGAATCGTATTGATATTTGGCATTAAGTAGCTGAATATGAAAATACATGACTTTCCAAAAGTAACTCATGGGAAAGAGGAGTAACCCTCCTTTGGAATGTATAGTCAAACGAGTGTGTTAATTTAAGCTTGCCAAGCTACGCTTTATCAGGTCTCGCTCGACAAGGCAATACTGCCTATGATAATAATAATCATAATAAAGTTACTATGAAAATACACACCGTTAGTGTGAGGTCCTATGGGAAATAAAACCCACCCTCCAATTTACAAATTTTTGTATTTTCATATGACGACAACGTCAATGGGTTTTTGACAATATAAGGCAAATATTCTGGCAGTTACTATGATAGGATGATATGGACTGACTCCTCAGAAAAATAAAGCACTGAACATAGAATGAGCAAACAAATTGGCATAGAACTACTAGTAGAGAAATTAGATTACAGATGCAAAGGTTAAACGTAGAAGATAGTTAAT
The DNA here is from genome assembly GCA_030248195.1 of Trissonchulus latispiculum. Taxonomy (NCBI): domain Eukaryota; kingdom Metazoa; phylum Nematoda; class Enoplea; order Enoplida; family Ironidae; genus Trissonchulus; species Trissonchulus latispiculum. The sequence goes on from JASAND010022915.1 coordinate 26,591, forward strand.
ACGAAAACACAACAAATACGTACATAGCGAAATTTATACGTTGCACAAAACAGAAGATGATGCTCACTAAGTAATAACTTTTGAATAATATAAATTAAACTAACAAAAATACAAAATAATATATAACATTTATGGAATGCAAATAGAAGAGTCACTGTAACAACAAAATTAATAAAACATGGATCGAATATAACGGTCAGGATCCAAAGGATCAAGAGGAGAATTCCAAATTCAATTTCTGACATCGACCGAGCCGTCTTCATGGTGTGCGACATGGGTCAAGCCCTGGGGATGCCAGAAGAAAAGTCACAACAAGAAGCCATCTTTCCGCGGGGAAATGTCACGATTGATGAAATATGCCGGATTCTGAAGCCTTAGGGTCTATGACGACACACTCAATACTCCAGCATATCAAACGGCCCGATGATGATCCCGGGGATGTGGTTCCAAGGGCTTCCACAGGGTCAGGGCAACAGCTGGATGGTAAATGTTCTTCTCCTCACCCTGTGGTGCACAGCCGACAATGTGAATGCCCTCACGGTTGACCTTCAGGTCAATGGGCTGGTTCATCAATGCCGCTGGCGGCTCCGTACGGAAGAACGCAGGTGCTGGCAATCCCTTCTTATAGCGCCCCGCATCCGCTGCGACGCGTTGGCAGACCACGTCGAGGTAGGCGTCGAGCCTGGCTCCGGACAAGGGAATTCGGTCGATCCGGTCCTCCCACAGCTCGTCTGGTCATGCCTGCATGAACCAAAGTCCCACTTCGGTATAGAGGGACACTTGAGTACTGTGTCCTGATCAATTGGCTGTGTTGAAGAGGCAATTGTGCTTCCGATCAAACAACAGGTCGTCGGGCTTGAAACCCCGAGGAACCTTCACCACCTCCCCCACCAAGGGTACGTGAAAGCCTTGCAATAGTAGCTTCCGATGGTCTGGACCAGAAATTCCTGCAGATCAGCTTTCGCTTGTGGACGCTTTTCTCCATCCCTTAAGGACCTCTCCACAAAACAGGACCACCCATGGATGCAGGTTCCTCTCCAGGTACCCGGGATGTCATGGGGTTTCCACTGAAGATTATTGTCCCGCATATAGATGATGGGGTGATCAGGCCAACGGCCAATTTGATGGCCGCGATCTCATCCTGTGTTGGCTGTTCGATCTTAAAATGATCGGAAATCGGGTCCTCCGTCCCACGGGACACCTGTTTCGCGATGTCCTTGTTAAGCTATTCGCAAAGGACGGTGACCAAATAGACCCGAAATGGTGGAAAATTGCCTTTAGTGTAATTAGACGGGTATTCGGGCGGCAGTTATGGAATTGCTGAGCTCCGCTGGTTGATGGTTTTGACGCGAGACACACGATAGGCCGAAGTTTTTTTCGTGGCCGGGTCGTCGAGTCAGCGGCCTGGCGTCGACCACGGTTATGACGAGACTCCTCACGATGCTTGGTCGGATAGGCTGGAGGACGACAGTCTTCGCGATCTTCGCGACGGTCGGTCGAGTACTGACGGCCTCTCGAATGGTGAATCGAATCTCGTGACGGCTTGATGACGGATAGCGACCACGGTCATCACAAGATTCCGGTCGGCGATCACGAGACGCTCGTGACGCAGGACGGGAATCCCGACGACGAGATGACAATCGTCTGCGATGGTGGTCTGATGAGCGCTCTCGACGGTGTGATCCCGAATGATAATCATCCAAAAGCTCGTATGCTCAACATTTGGTTAAATGAATGTTCAAACAGTCTGGGGGACATTTTCTTAGTTCAGAACTCAGGTTAGAAACAGCATAAGTTGACAAAAATTGAAACCTAATGAGCGTTGGCCATTAGTGAAGGAAGTTCTTCAACGTTGACCATGTGGCATTAAATAGAATCACTAACATTTGGAGATCATATCAGTCACTATTGACACCATGTAATGGTAGTCAGTCCAATATTTGAGATGCTTGATAACATCAGCCCCAGGGGTCGATGTTATCAAGCATCTGAACTCGGGTTGAAACCCCAACCCGGGTTGAGATTGGGTTGCAAACTATGATCCCGGTGTTATCAAAACCGGGTTGAATCAACCCGGGTTGAAAAAACAGGGTTGGATTTGAAATTTGGGTTGAGTTAGAGCCGAATTATCGCTGGAAAAGATAAGTCAACCCTAAAATATTGATAACATTGGGTTGAGCACCGGGGTTTAGCCAACCCGAAAATTTTAGGGTTGAACCCAAAAATGGGCTCAACCCGGATTCAACCCAGCCCAATTTTGATAACACTGGCCCCAGATGATTGACGTGGTGGAGGGCGGGCGAGGTCCTGTAGGTTGCACGGAAGAAGGTGATATATGAGTGGTCAGGTCGTGTTGGAACTGCACCAGAAACTGTCAATGGTCCGCTAAGGCAGTCCCGGTCTGAAACTACCAGGTGAGAGCCTACTGCACATTTCATCATGCACCCAGAGCTAAGATGGAGTAGGAATGGTACGAAGAGTATCATTATTAAGAGTGTGGTATTATTGTAAACACGAACTGAAACTGCACGAACTAGCAAATAATGAATTCATTGAACTCGTGCAAGGTACATAGTTAAATTGCAAAAAATATATTAGTTATGTCTTGCCCACAATTATGTGTTACGCAGTTAGCGTAACGATTAGCAGTAACGTAACGACAGTTGGATTAGCAAGCGATACCTATGTGAAACGGTGAGGCTATTGCAGTGCAAGTGGTTGCAAAATGGTACAGGAAAAATAGAGCAGCAGTGGTGTTCACTAGCTGACTGCAGCACATATAATGCTTGTGATATGTGTCACCGTCACGTTTGGAAAACCAGCTTCTCGCGAAAAGTCGTAGCGAATTCGCAATTCTTAAGGCCGGTTAACACGAGGCAACTTTCCAGCAACTATTTTGGGAAGCAACTTTGAAGCAACTGTAGCTGCTGAGAAATTGCTTTCGATTTTGCGTTCATACGAGGCAACTTGCAGGCAACATTTTATCTAGCATCTTTCTCCCAGCAGCCAATGATAATTCTGCGCGCCTAAAATTCAGAAGATTGATTTGTTTGATTGGCTGTTGCCTGTGAGTTGCCTGAAAATGTCGCTTCTGGACCGAGTGAAAATTTCAAGTTGCTTACTTAGCGTTTCCATATTGCATTGAAGCCTTTGAAATAATATTGTTAGTAGAATTTTGAAAATTTGCTTTTGCCGCCGGCCCGGACCGAAAAATTCAGGGTCAGACCCTGTCGGGCCTGCCTGAAATGGCCGGACCGAAATAATCCGGCCAGGCCACTGCTCATCTGTAACTCTTGGTGACAAGGCTTAATTCAAGGCTTGACATGAAAGAAATGTGATTTTCAACTGGTCAAAGCGACTAATCAACTGCGACATTCCTACCGTTTTAAGTCCAAATGTCATGCCCTTACCGTTGGCAAAATACCCATAGCAGTATTCAGCTGGCACATTGACGCCTAAAAATGTAGAAAAACCGTTTCCACCGCATTGATTTAGTAAAACACTTGCTGAGAAAAAATGGAGCATGCTGTTCATTCAATTTTATGATCCTTGCTTTACTTGTGAACATGCCATTGATTTTTTAAAAAGCAAAAATAAGTGATGGTGAATTTTGAAACCCAGTTTTGGCAGTCGATTTACAAGAAATCTTAGTCTAAGCCTAAGCCTAAGCAATGCATCCACGTTTCTTAGACCTCTTTTGGAGACTGTCTTGTTACAATTTGCTTCAACTTGGATTCTCAAAATCGTCTTTTAGGCTAACAGCACAGCTACAGTGGCATCTTTTATATTTCCAGAAAAATTAGCAAACGCTACGACGGCGATTTTTGTCGCGAAAGCTTTCCTCTTGTCTGAACGTTTTACACAACAAATTGCAGCTTTTTTGGTTGAAAAAGTGTAGGTTATTCCAATTTTTCAATTTTAAAGGCCTTTTGATCTTTGCCGTTTTACGGCTATGATTGGCTATTTGGCTACACGTGGCTCGCTCAACGGAAAACTTTTTATTAAATTTTCAGGACCGCTTAGGCGCCAGCTTTCACCAGAATATGTGATACTTCAACATTTGAAAGTCAAGTTTTTTCGAAAAATACCACTTTTCGACCCAAATTGTCGGCAAGTGAAATGTAGCAAAAGTGAGTAAAAATAGGATAATCATAAAGCTCAATCTGAGCTGAACCCAACGATGTGAAGTTTTCGTGGTCGCGACTTGCATTGCGTCTGCAATAACTTTTGAATTTTTCTTATTTCAGCTAGTTTTGTTAGTTCTGGCAAATCAATGTGGCACATCAAAAATAGCCAAAAACCAGCTGAAATAAGGGAAATTCTTTGAAAATTTATTGCACGCAATATAAGTCGCTGTCACAAAAGCTTTATATCATTGGATTCACCTCAGATTTAGCTTCATGAATATGCTATTTTTTAAACACTTTTAATACGTTCTCGCGTTGCCGAGATTTTGGGTCAAAAAGTTGTATTTTTCGAAAAAGTCGACTTTCAAATTTTGAAATACCACATGGATCAGGTGAAAGCTGACGCCGAAGCGGACCTGAAAATGTGATTGAAGTTTTTTTCGCTGAGCGAGTAACGAGTAACAGCCAGTCAAAGTCGAAAAATCAGCAAAGACCAAAGGTTTTGAAAATCAAAAAATCGGAATAACTCACGCAAAACTAAAAAAACTGAAATATGGTGTGTACGCCAATCTCCCAAGATGAAAAATTTCCTGAGAAAGCCGAGGTCGTAGCGTTTGCCAATTTTTCTGGACGTATAAAAGCAATAACCTTTGAAGTAACACGGCAATTTCAAAAAATTGTCAGAAAAACGAAAGATATCATCATCATGATTCAGAAAATTATGTTAGCTATCTTGAAGCGCTCTTGAGGTGCACAGAAAACAATTTAGCTTTGTACATTTTTTGATCAGACCTTAATCAGCTAGTCTCAGAAAGTGCCGCAATGATTGATTGTCAACAAAATGACGACAAAGTGTCTTTCCGGTTTAATCAAAGCAGTTGCAGACAGCTTGACACAATTTAAGCTTCGGACCATACCTGATTCAGTGCAAGTTTTCTCGTCGGAGAACAGCATGTATTCTGAAACGGAAGAGTTACAGTTAAGCAAACAGAGACTTGTTAAACGATCACAGACGCACGTACAGGAAAGTGATACAGAGTTGGAAGTGGTTAGCTATTTCGTGACCCGCGGGAACCCGCCACCCGCGAACCCCTGACTCGCGGCTCGCGTCCCAGTAAGGTTTGAGAGACCCATATGACCCACTGCTTTAATTTTGACAATTTTGCAAATGTGAAACAGTTAAGGCACTAGTTGTGTCAAAGTTGACCTTTTACGAGATTCACATACCGTAAAGAAGTCCCGAAGAATAATTTAAAATATCACTAAGTTCGTGCATACTACTGCACTATTATGAGTTACAAATACGCCGACTGCTCGACATTGCCATAGATTTGGCAATATTTTGTTATGCTAACCAGATGTCATATTTACTTGCTGCTGTTAATGTATACCGCTTTACTCTAATATAGTTCTTACTGCACGATTTTGAGATGAGCGTACTTAGAAATTCCTATAATGATTAAAGGCTTTAAGTCGAATTTACAAAGCCGGGTTTCAAATAGCTGCGACTGCTTATTGCCCATAAGACCTGGCTTTCGTGGCAATGTGTAATAATGTGAAGTGAACAAATGTTAAAGAATCGAAGAAAAACTGAGCTTTCGGGTAAATTTTGTAACTTTTACAGTAAAAGTATGCCTAAGTTTGGTTACATTTGATATGAACACAGTAACTGATGACCCACTCATTAACCGCGGGTACCCACTGTTTTGAAGTTGGCCGCGGGACCGGAGACCCATCTTCAACTGTGAGTGAGCCATCGTGAACAGGTAGTAAGCGCAGTAAACGCCGTAATTATGAATTTCCAGCCCAACTTTCAAAGCGACAAAAAACAGAAACACCAGATCTAACCGGTCACATGCCTCTCAGGAAAAGCAAAAAAGTGTGTTCCAAACAAATGGAGAGCTAAATATATTGTCTGATGTGTACGAAGATAAGTCCTTGATTACGCAAAATAGATTTGCTTTACCATATCCTTATACCATTATTGTTTTTGTGTCGTCATTACAGGTCGGTTGTTTGTTGTTTCTTGCGGGGCATATAACATTATCCTCACAGTAACCTTTGAAGTTATTATACATATCAAGAGTAGGTACAAGACTACGACACGATATTATAAGAGCGGCACATCTTCTGCACGCCAACGGCTAACCCCCGCAAATTGGTACCCAGTCGAAACTGGGGTAGGCTCACTCGCTCTATGCTTGTGTGTTAAAGCTTGAAAACAAGCGCGAACTTTGTGTCCGTTTTGAGCTTTGATGTGATGGGTGAAATGACTGCTGTCATACTCAACTGCATGCTATGTTTGTCAAGCCAGAAGCTAGTCTGAAACTATTCACAGGTTTGGACGAAAGAAACAACTAACTCCAGTTTGTGGGAGCGACAGTTTTACCTTCTGCTTTACAGCTCCTCATATGACAGGACGAATAAGCATAGCAGCTACATCCGCCAGCGTTGGTACACTTCACCACAGCTTTCTCAAACGTTACATCGCTGAAGTAGTTCGCAAACAGACCACATGATTTCTCACAATCAGCATCATTTTCGCAAGTTGATCCTAGATATAATATACTCAAAGCATTCTTGTTTTGTGACATTTTATGCCAAGAAGTAACAACTCAGTTGTCTGAATACGTAATCTATTGTACAGCAAAAACGTATCCAGTGTATTTAGAAATGTTGGTCTCATGCGTGAATACAAAATCGATGAAGAATTCCGTAACAACTCTTTCTGCAGACTAGTATTGTACATATGTCGCAGCATAGGCTGCTTGATGCAACTATTAGTAGCGGACGCATAGAGACGTGCGTAGATGCCTCAGATTGTAACATGCCGTTTTAACCGTTTAAAAATAATTGTAGCATATCCATGCTCACGAACGCATGCTGACGCTTACATACGCGCGTCGGCGTCTGGAACTATGAATGCACCTTTACCAGGCCTATCATCGTAAAAGTTGAAATGAAATGGAAATGAAATGAAATGAAAAAAATAAAAATGAAATGCACAATACCCAAAAAGAGGCATTGGCTGCATAAAACTCAAAGTACTGTCCACGTACATGGACTTGGGGGATGACCGGCTGCTTAGACGTGACGCCCGCCTGCCCTAAGTGAGGTCGCTCACCCCGGAATACGATTTTCTTTTTTTGGAACAAAAATCCGGAAAAACATGTCTGACAGCCAAGCATGCTTTTGTGACTGTTGTGGCATAGGCAAGCCAACATCAAGACTATCTCAAGCTTCAGATAATCTTCAAGTTCAGGATTGAATTAGCTTTAGCTTTTATCTCTAACTCTGAGTTGGAGATTATCAGCTGCACCAGCCGAATTGATTCGAAATTATTCGATCTATAGCTTAAGCTCATGATTATCTCGAGTTAAGGATTAACCAATCAAACTTGTCGCCCATCACGTTCACCTGACTGAATATTCAGGCCTTGTGCGGTCCGGCCCGTTAGAAATATTTTCGACCACACCCGGGCCCGGCCCGATCCGCTCCTACTTAGGTCCACCCCTACCAGTAAATATATATATATATATATATATATATATATATATATATATATATATATATATATATATATATATATATATATATATATATATATATATATATATATATATATATATATATATGGGAGGGGGGAGAGGGGAGGGGGAGGGAAAGAAGGAGGAGGAGAGGAAAAAAAAAGGGGGGGGGTTAAGGGGGGGGGGAGGGGAGGGGGGTGGGGGGGGGAAGAAGGGGGAAGGGAGGAAGGTATGAGTGGGGGGGGGGGGGGGGAGGGAGGGGGAGAAAAAGGGGGGGGGAGGGGCCGGGGGGGGGTAGGGGGGGGGGGGGGGGGGGGGGGGGGGGGGGTATAAATCATTTTTTAGATCATAATAAGCCTGCTGGCCAAAAATGACCAAATCCGGACCCAGTTTTGAGATATGGCTCTCCAAAGTTCGAAAAATCGCCGATTTTGGGCCAAAACAGCGATCAAGTCAAGTTTGGGAAGCCATAGCCGACTAATAGGGAAAAGATATTGAGCTAATATTTTCAGCATATAAAGTAGGTACCATAGACAGTGTTTTAGACCAATTTCAGCAAAATCTGAAAAAGTTTATTTTTTTCGATTTTTCAACACCCAAAATGCGACCGAAAAATCGCAAAAAATAAAATTTCTCGGATTTTGCTGAAATTGATATAAAACACTGTCTATGGCACGTAGTTTATGTGCTGAAAATATTAGCTCATTATCTTTCTCCATTTGTCGGCTATGGCGGCCCAAACTTGACTTAGTCGCTGTTTTGGCCCAAAATCGGCGATTTTTCGAACTTTAAAGGGCCATATCTCAAAACTGGGTCTGGGATTGCGCTCATTTTTGGCCAGCAGGTTTATTATGATCCTAAAAATGATATATTATAAAATTGCTTCCCGCCTCTCAGTAATAAGCTCTCTAGCTGGAATAATCTTACTTCGCACAACTCCCGACTGGTGGGTCAGTAATCTTAAAGCTGCAGTTTTCGGAGATTACATGACAGCTGAAGAAGAACGCCTTTTGCATAGCCATAGTAGAGCTCTATGAACCATTTGAGGACCAAAAGTAGCACCGTACCGCGTCTATGTCTTTCAATACAGTGGAACAAAGTCAAGAAGTAAAATTAGCCATTTAGCTGCCGTGGCAAGATCACAAAAAGGGACCTTACTCATTAACCGCTCATCAAAACAAGCTGATATTTGTAGGTTTTACTAGCCATACTAATCCTAATCAACTGGCATAGTGAGAAGGAAATCGATTCTTCAGGTTGTCCATCCTATCTGCGAGCATCCCAGAAATCTACTCATATATATATATATTAACTACCAGCAAACTGTCCGGTATTTACCGGCAATTAAATGGCTGTGCGATTGCAGGTAAAGCCTCTCGGGTGCAACGCTAGCGAAATTAGATCCCTAAACTAATTATATACCTTCCCTAATAAAGAGTAAAAGAGGCATGATCATTTACTGGTAAAGACTTACGAATTTACTGGAATAGAAAATGAAGTACCATAAACACAATAATAATAATAATGATGAGACAATATATATATATACGAGCCCGCAGGCGACCACTCGGTATCAAAGACAGACATCAACTAACTAATTAACTGATTTGGCTAATTAACGAAAGGATCTAAACCGAGGTTTCTACACACTAGTGATAAAGAAATCATTCAAAAGATTAGTGAAACACACTTCGCGTAGCGAGTATTTAACATTATCCCCTGGCGAAAGATTTTAGCGCCTGATAAAATTTCCAAGTAGAAGAGAGTGCTACCGTAATTGCTGAGAGTTTTAAGATGGTAAAATTTAAGAGAAAAGTACTTTCAAGCATTGGCGACCAGTAAGCAACTCATAAGAAGTCCTGGCGCATTTACTACCCATGATAACAAAAAAAGAACTTCAAATAGTAAACAAAGGGCTTACCAAAAGAGTAGCAAAAGTTTTCAGAAAAATAGTAGAAAAGTGGTAGCTAATGGTAATTCAATAGTATAGGCTAAGAACGAAAATAGGGGATTATACTTCAATATTACAACAAAGTTGATAGCATTTTAAAACGAAGTAGTATTTCAATTTAGAGAATTAGAAAAGAGAAAGAATCGAAAGAAATAGTCGAGTAACGATACCCACAAATGAAAATAGTAGTACCCTTTAGCCACTATGAATAAAAAACCATAACAATCGCACAAAATCCCACAATTACATACAAAACCAAACACACTTACAAACACGTTTATAAAGCCGGCACAATACGAAAATTGACTGCTTTACAGTGAGTAAATACTACATTTATACAGCAGTTCAAAATTGACTAAATACTACAAAAGTACTACAGTTCAACAAAGTTATTCTGTACATCCGTAGAAAAGATTATCATACTACAGTTATTCTTTACAACAATACAAAGATTTTTATATGGCATTTATAACAGTACAAAGTTAAATGAATTTTACACATGGCATTAAACTGCATATTTTACAAGATAACATATAGCTGTAAGCTAACAATTCAAAGATTAATATAGAACACGAAGAATACAGAAAAAGAATAAGAGGCAATACTCAGGAATGTAGCAGAAATATAGAGAAGGAGCAGAAAACTACCATGTACAGTGCTTTCCGTCCTAACTCAACCTTGGGCCTAACTTAATCATCAGAAAGCAAAGAAGTAAATGGTAATTTAAAAAGAAAACAATAGAAGAACTAGAAGACATCAAAATAATCTCACAAAAGTCCTGAACTAAACCAAACCTAACTCAAAAAAAAAAAAAAAAAAAAAAAAAAAAAAAAAAACGAAAATAAATCACTCTTTCTTTGCGCGAAAATAAAGAATTTTCAAACCTAACTAACACAAACACAATTATGGCCGTTCAGCCGTTCACGTTCATCCTCCATGAAAAAAGAAAGAGTGCCTACGAATTCCAACAAAGACAAAACAAATAACCTGACTGAAACCAACTAATTAAAGAAATATTAGTGAAGAGAATAATTTACAACAGAAATTCACAACAAAGAAAAATCCTAGCTTAACAAAACAATGGAATGACAGAAAAGAGAAATGATTAAGATTATTATATGGCAAAAATGAAAGACACATATTAAATACAAAGATTAAAGTACATATATAAAGACTACAACAAAAAAGACTAAATTCAAAATTCCAAAGTTCAAAAGTTGTAGATGGCAGATATTGGGTTGAGGAACTATGGCAGGCGTCTCATCGGTAGGATGTTGATTGAGCAATAAAGCACCGTTGAAAGCACCAAAAGAGCTGTAAAGCTGAAAAAGAAAGTGGATTAGACATACATAAATAAGCTAAAAATTTCCAAAATTGAGCTTCCGTAGAGAATAAGCTAATAGCAAAAGTGAAAGGATAGAAAGATAGAAAAGAGAAAGATAGTAAAGAGTTTTCAAAGGATTTACAAAGATCATCTTTTTACAAAATGACTAAAGCTTCACTCCAAAGATTAAAAATGATATTCTACTAAGTACAAAACACATAATTACACCCAGTGTCCCATGTTTCTCCGAGGTTTTAAATTCTAAGTTCAAGATAGAAAATGAAAAAAATGTACACAGATAAGAGCTACTATGCACCCTTGTTATGGCAAATCAGCTGAAGTTTAAATGTGTAAAATGAAGATTAAAGATAAGAAACTACAGATTAAATA
>JASAND010022917.1:0-13628 GCA_030248195.1 Trissonchulus latispiculum
CATTGCGTCAAATTTTCCCTATTCTAGGGGGAGCGCTAACGCGCTCCCCCTAATATACATGTGCTTGGGGGGTTTGGGGAGGGGGGTTCACCCCCCCAAACCTGGACCTCACCCCCTTCCAGAATCCGGTTTCTTGGGCAAAAAAACCGGAAAAATCCGGTTTTCCGGCTCACCCCCAGAACCTTCCCTCCTGCACATGTCTGCTGGAGACTGTAAAATAAGCTGCGCAGAAGCTGCGCTAAATCCTTTTTATTTTATTTTATTTTATGCGCAAATTGTAGAGCACATCGAGTTTAGTATGTTTGGGAAATTCCTCGTATCACTTACCGTTAAAAAGTTGCGCCCCGGGCTCCGGGGTTATGGCGGCGATGTTTTTTCCGGTTTCTCCTATTTGATTTGATTTGTATATATATATACAAGAATAAAAATGCTCCGATGGAGCATGAAAAATGCAATATGGGTGACACTGGGTTTTAAGCGGACAGAGGACTAGGTTTTAAAACGTTAATATGGGAGGGGCAGGTAATGCCAGGAGGACTAGGTTAAAAGCGCACTAATATGGACCAGCTTCGCTGAACAACCCATATTCGCGGAAACTACCCGGACTGATGCTGGTGGCTGTTTACCAGTAACAATTTACCAATTTGCGAGCATAGCTCTGGGTCTGCAACAATATTTGTAGTTGTGTTCGTAATACTTAATAACAAGTAACAAAAATGTTCCGCAGAAAAGAGGATAATATGTGTGTGTTGGCTGTGTCGTATATATATATCCTTTAAATAAATAATAAATAAATATAAATACTTATATATATCTCTTACAGTCCCGGCTAGAACTTACGTACCTATGCGCTCGCAGTTTGCTCGCAATCCGGTCGCAGCTGTTTTTGATATTTTTAGTTGGTACTGTTTGTTTGATCTTCTACGCTAAGCAATTTCCTATATGCGTGTAGATATGTACGTAGTCAACTGGCTAACTTCTATAGAAAAAGTTAAGTCAAAGGTTTTTGCTCAATCCTATATCAAAACCTTTAAATCTAAACAACATAGCCGTAGCTCTATGCTTAAGCACAAAAACTCATGGAAAAAACTAAACAGCAAAACAACAGAAACGCGAGCAGGTCGCGAGCAAGTCTCAGCCAGCATGCCTTAACTTCTAGCCGGGACTGTAAATTCCGGTTGAAGAAGTAAAGACAAAAGTTTCATAGGCACGTGGCGTTATTTGGCACAGCAACTATTGGTGGATGGTTCCATGTCAAAAGTTGCTCAGCTCACTGTGGGCTTTCATTTGATACCAAATTTGACCACTTCTGAAAAATTTTATTTTTGACCCAAAATCGCCTAAGTCCCCACCCCACCCCACCACAGCACTCTACAGCCACTTTGGATAAGCAGTTCTATGACAAAAGTTGCTCAGCTCACTTTGGGCTTTCATTTGATACCAAATTTGACCACTTCCGAAAAATTTTATATTTGACCCAAAATCGCCTAAGTCCCCACCCCACCCCACCACAGCACTCTACAGCCACTTTGGATAAGCAGTTCTATGACAAAAGTTGCTCAGCTCACTTTGGGCTTTCATTTGATACCAAATTTGACCACTTCCGAAAAATTTTATATTTGACCCAAAATCGCCTAAGTCCCCACCCCACCACAGCACTCTACAGCCACTTTGGATACGCAGTTCTATGACAAAAGTTGCTCAGCTCACTTAGGGCTTTCATTTGATACCAAGTTTGACCACTTTTGAAAAATTTTATTTTTGAACGAAAATCGCCTAAGTCCTCACACCACCCCACCACAGCGCTCTACAGCCACTTTGGGTACGCAGTTCTGACAAAAGTTGCTCAGCTCACTTAGGGCTTTCATTTGATACCAAGTTTGACCACTTTTGAAAAATTTTATTTTCGACCACTTACCCTTCGACTTCGACCCCCTACCCGACTGACCCTTCAAACGGCAAACTGGAACCAGCCCAGCAAATTAGGTACGTCGGACGGCAAAACGAATACCCGGAATGAGCTGGGCGCACCAGAAAACCCCAATAGACAAAGCTTTGAGAGGTCAGGTTAAGCCTACTATGGACCTCCAGGAAGCGGTTTCCGACTTGACCCTCCCGACGGCAAAGTGGAACCAACCCAGCAAAATGGGTGGGTCTGACGGTAAAACTGACTGCGGGAATCGATTCTTCGTGCCAGAAAACCATTGTGTGGAAGATTAACCGGTCCGGGGCACAACTTTTTAACGGTAAGTGATACGGGGCTGAAACTTCACAGATATACTAAACGATGTGCTCTACAATTTGAGCATGAAATCTGCGCGGGATCTGCGCAGGATTTTGCGCTGCTTATCTTACACTGTCTCTAGCCACTTTTCACACATATTATAGGGGTCGCTGCCGCGACCCCTATGATTACATAATATGCAACTTGATTTAATTATAGTCATAGGGGGAAAAACATGACGGAAAAGAAGGGGAAAAAACATGGTCGCCTACTCCCCAACCATAGCAGTTGCAGCTGCCTAGTATAGCCCATTAGAAAGAGCAAGTCTAGAAGTATACCCTACAGTACCAGATTGGTTTCTAAGTTTGATTCTGTAAGTACAGGACTTGACCAAAGTTGACCTACCAAAATTGGCCAAAATGCTAAGGATTTTCGAAAGTTTGCAAGTCTATATCTAACCAACTATCAAACTTTGGCTGCTATAAATTGGCATGCGGGCATAATTTGACTTGCTCTATCACATGGCAATAGTGGTTTTCCCCTGCGTATACCCAGTAAAAAAATTTGACCATGTTTTTCCCCCACATTGGGTCCACTAGAGCGGGGAAAAAACATGGTGACCAAATTTTAAAATTTTTGCGTATGCTTCAGGAAGGCGTAACTAATGCTTCTATAGGAAAGAGAATGCTTTAAAACCACTAAAAACCTCAAAATATGCCAACTTTGAGCATTTTTGAAGCTGCTAGCTCGAAAATTTGATTTGCAGCATCAACATGCCAGGTTTCATAAGTTTCTATGGTAAAAATGAAATTTTTGAAAAACTTAAAAACGATGGAATATTAAACAATTAAACATTAATATTTTAAACACAACTAACTTGTTTCTAGTGATATTCTGCATATTATGGCCAGTTCCCAGCAGGTTTCATGCCCAAACAGGTTAGGTACGGCGGATTTAGCATTTTGACCAAAAAATCGGGTTTTAAGCTTGCTGTGAGGTTAGAAGGGTGCCTAGCAGGGGCGGATCCAGGGGGGGGGGGGGCGGCCGCTCCCCCGTCGCGATTCGAAGGTAGGAAAAATTAAAGAGAGAAAGAGGAAAAATGGCAAAAAACCAAAAAATTTCGCGCCGTCGGCGCGAATTTTCTACATTTTAACCGCATATTTATTGCATTTGTGAAGAAAACGCTTGAAATGCATCCGATTTTTCGGAGAAAATTACCATTTTTGCTAAAAATGTCAAGAATTTTAAAAAATTTGTTCAGTTCTTCAGTATAAAAGGAATTAAAGATCCGAAGACCGATTTTATTGCAAAAACAAAAACATTCTTCAACTTCTGGGGGGCTCCGCCCCCCCCAGACCCCCCGATGGATAAATTGTACCGCCCCCCCCCGTCACGAAATCCTGGATCCGCCAGTGGTGTCTAGGTAGTTTTGCGCGCTGAAAACAGCTGAAACAATGCTTTTAAACCACTCTAAATGGTTGGTTGGTAGAAATCCGTGCCATGTTTTTTTCCCGCACCATGTTTTTCCCCGATTTGAGGGTAAAAAACATGGACAAAAGCTGTTACTGCCATAGCTGAGTGAGGTATAAGAGAAGTTTGAATATACGATTGGATAGGTATTTGCCCACGGTACATAACGGTATACTCAAACCGATCCAAATCCAAGCGAAGAAAAAGTTGGAGGCTTGCTTCCCTACTCATGTTTTTCTTCCCCCCCCTGACTATAATTGAATTAATGGATATATAGACAACACTTACACATGTAATGCAACACTTAATACAGCATACGTATATATATGCTGTAAACATTGGTGTCACAAACTGTGCTCTCGCAGCTCCATATAAAACGAATGAAGTATATAAAGCCTAATATTTCAAAATCAGCAAGCTCGTCTGGAAAGCTGACGATTTTAGAACTTAAGACAATAATGGTCAAATGCGGCGTGGAGCATGCGTATCCGCGAATATGGGTTGTCCAGCGAAGCTGGTCCATATTAGTGCGCTTTTAACCGAGTCCTCCTGGCATTTACAACCTGCCCCTCCCATATTAACGTTTTAAAACCTAGTCCTCTGTCCGCTTAAAACCCAGTGTCACCCATATTGCATTTTTCATGCTCCATCGAAGCATTTTTATTCTTGTCCTATTTCATTTTTAAGGTTCTCAGTAAACCTTAAGCAAAATGTTAAAGCTTTATGAAAGAAACTTTAAAAATTCCCCCAATAATTATATACGTAACAGTCAACCAAGCCATAGAACAAAGAAGCTTGAAAAGTACCAATTTCTCCATTTTTCTTGATTTTGGCAGAAAACTCCTCATCCACTACAAATAAGAATATTTTAGAAAGTTGCAGAAATTTATATGTAGTTTGTTATAAGCCATGCTGTACTTGATTCGGCATGATTTGTAATGTTGTCATGCACGTGCCTACAGAATTTCAGGCTATTGCTATTTATGTTGCTAGTATTAGGCCGTGCTGTACTTGAGCAGCACTCTACTGCAGCGCAACCAGATGCAAATTATACTGTCGATGATACAAACTTATACGGCATGATTTCAATTGCTCTACTGCAGTTATATGCGAAATTTTGGACAATTGCAACGTATCTGTAGCTAGTTATAGGCCGTGCTGTACTTGAGCAGCACTCTACTGCATCGCAACCAGATGCAAACTTTACTGTCAGTGAAAGAAGCTTATTCGGTAAGATTTCTAAAGCTCTGTCGTACTACTAAGCAAAATTTCGGACGACTGCATATTTTAAACACAACTAACTTGTTTCTAGTGATATTCTGCATATTATGGCCAGTTCCCAGCAGGTTTCATGCCCAAACAGGTTAGGTACGGCGGATTTAGCATTTTGACCAAAAAATCGGGTTTTAAGCTTGCTGTGAGGTTAGAAGGGTGCCTAGCAGGGGCGGATCCAGGGGGGGGGGGGGGGGGGCCGCTCCCCCGTCGCGATTCGAAGGTAGGAAAAATTAAAGAGAGAAAGAGGAAAAATGGCAAAAAACCAAAAAATTTCGCGCCGTCGGCGCGAATTTTCTACATTTTAACCGCATATTTATTGCATTTGTGAAGAAAAAGCTTGAAATGCATCCGATTTTTCGGAGAAAATTACCATTTTTGCTAAAAATGTCAAGAATTTTAAAAAATTTGTTCAGTTCTTCAGTATAAAAGGAATTAAAGATCCGAAGACCGATTTTATTGCAAAAACAAAAACATTCTACAACTTCTGGGGGGCTCAGCCCCCCAGACCCCCCGCTGGAAAAATTTTACCGCCCCCCCCGTCACGAAATCCTGGATCCGCCAGTGGTGTCTAGGTAGTTTTGCGCGCTGAAAACAGCTGAAACAATGCTTTTAAACCACTCTAAATGGTTGGTTGGTAGAAATCCGTGCCATGTTTTTTTCCCGCACCATGTTTTTCCCCGATTTGAGGGTAAAAAACATGGACAAAAGCTGTTACTGCCATAGCTGAGTGAGGTATAAGAGAAGTTTGAATATACGATTGGATAGGTATTTGCCCACGGTACATAACGGTATACTCAAACCGATCCAAATCCAAGCGAAGAAAAAGTTGGAGGCTTGCTTCCCTACTCATGTTTTTCTTCCCCCTGACTATAATTGAATTAATGGATATATAGACAACACTTACACATGTAATGCAACACTTAATACAGCATACGTATATATATGCTGTAAACATTGGTGTCACAAATTGTGCTCTCGCAGCTCCATATAAAACGAATGAAGTATATAAAGCCTAATATTTCAAAATCAGCAAGCTCGTCTGGAAAGCTGACGATTTTAGAACTTAAGACAATAATGGTCAAATGCGGCGTGGAGCATGCGTATCCGCGAATATGGGTTGTCCAGCGAAGCTGGTCCATATTAGTGCGCTTTTAACCGAGTCCTCCTGGCATTTACAACCTGCCCCTCCCATATTAACGTTTTAAAACCTAGTCCTCTGTCCGCTTAAAACCCAGTGTCACCCATATTGCATTTTTCATGCTCCATCGAAGCATTTTTATTCTTGTCCTATTTCATTTTTAAGGTTCTCAGTAAACCTTAAGCAAAATGTTAAAGCTTTATGAAAGAAACTTTAAAAATTCCCCCAATAATTATATACGTAACAGTCAACCAAGCTATAGAACAAAGAAGCTTGAAAAGTACCAATTTCTCCATTTTTCTTGATTTTGGCAGAAAACTCCTCATCCACTACAAATAAGAATATTTTAGAAAGTTGCAGAAATTTATATGTAGTTTGTTATAAGCCATGCTGTACTTGATTCGGCATGATTTGTAATGTTGTCATGCACGTGCCTACAGAATTTCAGGCTATTGCTATTTATGTTGCTAGTATTAGGCCGTGCTGTACTTGAGCAGCACTCTACTGCAGCGCAACCAGATGCAAATTATACTGTCGATGATACAAACTTATACGGCATGATTTCAATTGCTCTACTGCAGTTATATGCGAAATTTTGGACAATTGCAACGTATCTGTAGCTAGTTATAGGCCGTGCTGTACTTGAGCAGCACTCTACTGCATCGCAACCAGATGCAAACTTTACTGTCAGTGAAAGAAGCTTATTCGGTAAGATTTCTAAAGCTCTGTCGTACTACTAAGCAAAATTTCGGACGACTGCAACTTTTGTGTAGCTAGTTATAGGCCGTGCTGTACTTCAGCAGCACTCTACTGCAGCGCAACTAGACGCAAACGTCACTGCCAAAAAAGGAGACTTATACACATCATTTCCAATGCTATTCTGCACGTGCCTGCAGAATTTCAGGCGATTGCAAGTTATCTGTAGTTAGTTATAGGCCGTGCTGTACTTGTGCAACACTCTACTGCAGCGCCACCATATAGTAACATCGTAGTAAGTATACGAAACCTATCAATAATTGTTTGTCGTGTCCTAAACTATCTGTATGCCGAATTTCAAATGCCAGTGACAAATCAATAACTGGTTATCGACGGTGCTGTGTTTTCGAACAGCACACACAGCACGGTGGAAGCTAGAGAGTGCACCAACTAACATAGCTACAGTTCCCCCTTACTACAGACACAATTATCACCAAGTTTCATGTTTAGCCGTTTACAGTAAGTCTACAGACAGCGTGCATGGTTGCTGCATAACAGTACAGCACGATAGCAGCACCGCACAGCGCTGCGACAATGCTCATCGTGTTCAGCGACCCCGATAAACCTTATATGCGTCCCACTATATGGCCCAAAACAGCATATTTAGGCCTATTTTTGACTATTTTCTGTGGAGTTGGGACTTTGAAATTTTTCCAAAATGGTTATTTGGCCGGACCAACTTTGGTCCGGCGCCTGAACGATCCTGGCCAGATATCGAAAATCGCCCTCGTTATGACACGCTACCCATCCCAAAGTTTCTTACGTATGCAACAAGCCGCGTCTCTCTAGCTTGTTCCCTGAGCCCTGTAGCCGTGACACAAAATTGGCCTTTTATGGCCATCTTAGCGGCCAGGCCACCTTTGGCCGGCCGCACAGGTGGCCGGCCGGGCCGGGCAGCGGAAAATTGTCCAAAAGGTACGTTAACACAAATACTACTCTCAGAAAAACCAAACTTCACCGGCTGAGAATGCCCATATCGTTCAGTTTGTGAGTTAGACTAAAACGGCTTCCCCAAGCGTGACTTACACGGAAAAAACAAACGGACCTAACTTGTCCGGAAACGAAAATTTTCAAAGTTGAAAATTTTGACCAAAACTTTTTTGATGCTTGTTGTACTCGTCGTGCTGATTCCAACGATACCAAATTTGTCTAGTTTGGTTGAGTATTTAGCTGGAACGGTGCTCGAACGGGTCTCTAAGGGCCGCGCTGAACCTTTTACACCCATATTATAGGGGGAGCGCTATCGTGCCCCCCTATAATTGAGGCTAGCCTACTAGAAGTACAACCGAATGCTGATTTTACTGGTGATATATAGAAAGTACAGGCCAAGCCCTACATGCTGGTATATAAAGCATCCGGCTAGCTACAGTCTGTAGCGAGTAATAACCTTATTTCGAAAATCGTTGTTTCCCCCCCCCCCCCGACTATATATAATTGCTCCATATGCATATGGGGGGACAAGAAATTTTTCCTTAAAATCAACTTCAAAATCCTATATTCGCAACCATACATATTCCATTTTCACGAAATTGCATCTTTTCTATAAAACACCAAAACATTCTAAAAATTTTCTAATTTCTAAATATTCGAAAATATATATAAATATTAATATTAATATATATATATAAATCGCGATTTTTTTCTAAAAAATGACAAAATTCGCTTAAAAATCGCTTTCTAAGTTATATACCCTAAAAAATTGCTCTGGCAAGGGGTACCCAAATTTGCTTCCACAAGGGTCAGTGAAATTTGACCTTCCGCTCAGGTATGTGAAAAGGTACATTTTTTAAAAAACATTCGGACCAAGACTGCAATGCAAACCATTAAAAATAGGAAAAACAATTTAAACTGTTAATTGCTAACGTTGGTGCTCAACTGTAATGTCAAAATTCTCAGTTCATTGACGCAATTTTTGCGATTACAGCATAGAAACTTCAAACTGAAGTTCAATAATAAATTTGGAATTTTTGAAATTTTGCACTTTCTGAAAAATAAAAAATTTCGCGGGCCGAGCGTTCCGAAAAATTTGACGCGCCGGCCGAGCGAGCCGAAACCGTTCACGAGCCGGGCCGGGCGGGCCGAGAAAAAATTTAACGGGCCGGAATACAAAAATTCGGCCCATGCAGGTCTCTATCTCCGAGCACTCTCATTACAACGTACCTCTTTTCGAATCATAGTATCATTCTTATAATTGGAATTGTTGGCGTATCTAAACTTCCCTAAAACAGCAAAGAGAACGAAACAGGGTATATATGTAAATTACATATATACGGATAAATTACATGACATGCTTTCTCAGACGATATACATAACCCTGGCATTTTTAGAGTTTTAAAAGTGGGTAGGGAGGGGAAATAGGGGGGGAGGGCTTCCGGAAAGTGGGGGGGCGAGCGCAACCTAAATGTTTTGCGAAAAATTAGCATTTGTAAGGTAACAACGCAAAAAATCGCTGTTTTTAAGCTTAAAATGAACTTATATATAAGTCCATAAACTAGCTAAAAATTGAGCAAATTTCTGAAAACTTTACCTCAAAACCTAATTTTTCGACACATTTGGACGACCCCCAAAAAAGTGGGGGGGCTTGCCGAAAAGTGGGGGGGGGCTCCGAAAGGTGGAGGGGGAATTGAAGAAGAGCCCCCCAACTAAAAATTGCCAGTAACCTGAAACTAAGCTCATATATACATACGCATACATATACGTATTCATTCATATTTCCAAATTCGTACGGCACTACAGGAAAGAATAATCACTGGTCTTCCTCCAAGAAACGTAAAGAAAACATTTAATATTACAAATACAAAACATATATACGTATATATGTCTGTGCTTACCGTCTGGTCTAAATTCGAATTCCAAAAATTCGTGGCCAAATTTGCCTTTGTGACCCACGTAATATCGTAAGTAAAAATCTTGACCACCAGACATGGTTAACAGATATCAATATTAAACAATTTTTCTGAAACAATGTCAGTAAACATTTTCAAACAGATAAGTAACACAGCACAGCACAGGCGCGTAGCCAGGGGGGGATGGAGGGAATTCCCCCCGAAATTGTGTTCCCCCAGAAAATTTTTCCTGCCATGTGTAAAACGCTCAGTTGGCAAAAACTATTCGCGCCTTCGGCGC
The DNA here is from genome assembly GCA_030248195.1 of Trissonchulus latispiculum. Taxonomy (NCBI): domain Eukaryota; kingdom Metazoa; phylum Nematoda; class Enoplea; order Enoplida; family Ironidae; genus Trissonchulus; species Trissonchulus latispiculum. Next base: position 9,990 of record JASAND010022917.1, read on the forward strand.
GAAACAAGTGTTTAATACTATTTTAATTGTGTTTAATAACAAGTGTTTAATACTATTTAATACTATGATACGTGTTTCGCACTAACAAATGAGTACCAATTACCATATTTCGGTCTACTTTGACCACCTTCTGCATAATTTGGGTGCATGAACAAGCACCGCGCCCTAAATATTATTGTATAAAATGTTAAATGTTAAATAAATGTATAAAATATTATTGTATTATTGTATTGTATGCTCTGTAAAAATTTCACGAAGGTGAAGGTCACGAAATGGAAAAATTTCTCAGCTTCTGGGGGGGTTCGGCCCCACAGACCCCCCGAAAACATTTTGCATCCCCCCCGTATTTTTTCTGGCTACACTTGGCACAGCACATGATAAAAATGCTCCTCTGGAGCAAAACAAGTACCAACGGTGACGGTGTGGTTACAAAATCAAGAGAGGACTGCGTAGCCTTAAAGTGCTTAATAGGGAATCTGTTCATTTGGTGGGGAGGGCGGGCATCGCATATACATATATATATATAGTGTGTTAATGAACACTGGAAAACCTCTTAAGAGAATGACTGGGAATACTGCTGGCTTATTCTTAAGCCAAAATTTATGGGGTGGTGGCTCGATGTTGTCCCCGCATGATTCAACAAAAATGGGGGGCATAATTTTGAAAACATTTGCGAATCTTTACGTTTTTTTTCTGCAAAAATTGCCGAAAATCGAAAAAATATATAACTAATTTTAGGTGTTTTTAAGCTAACAAAGCGAAAAAGTTGCTAACAATCAGGCGAAGCCGGAAAATTTTTCCAAAACTTAGGGTAAAAATGGTAAAATTTGGCAATTTCTTGGTTTATGGGGAGGTCGGAGTTTATGGGGAGGGGCACCTCGAATGGGGGGGGGGTCGCCGAACGCCCCCCCAGTAAAAGTAAGCCAGAACTGGAAAAGCCTAAAAACCGTTTTTCCAAGCTTTTCCAGAATTCTGCCTAAATTTGCAAATTTTTATCCCGCCTAAAGGCTGTTGTCAAAACTGGAGCAAAGAAAACAGCGTCGGCGCAACATTGAAAATTCCCCATATGCTTATCATTGTGCCTACTTCCTGGTTCCGTTTTTGTGCAGAGGGGGCATTGGCGAAAGTGATTCATCCCTGACTTTTGTTTAGTGCTGCAAATTGAAATTCACTGCTTCTGCGGTTAGTGCGCATCTCCATGCGGCATGCGCTTAATTGAAAATTGATATTTAGCCGTAATTTTAGAACAGAACCCCCTCTCTTCATATCATATAGCAGCGACCCCTATAATATGTGTGAAAAGTGGCTGGAGACCATATATATATATATATATACATGTGCTTGGGGGGTTTGGGGAGGGGGGTTCACCCCCCCAAACCTGGACGTCACCCCCTTCCAGAATCCGGTTTTTTGGGCAAAAAAACCGGAAAAATCCGGTTTTCCGGCTCACCCCCAGAACCTTCCCTCCTGCACATGTCTACTGGAGACTGTAAAATAAGCTGCGCAGAAGCTGCGCTAAATCCTTTTTATTTTATTTTATTTTATGCGCAAATTGTAGAGCACATCGAGTTTAGTATGTTTGGGAAATTCCTCGTATCACTTACCGTTAAAAAGTTGCGCCCCGGGCTCCGGGGTTATGGCGGCGATGTTTTTTCCGGTTTCTCCTATTTGATTTGATTTGTATATATATATACAAGAATAAAAATGCTCCGGTGGAGCATGAAAAATGAAATATGGGTGACATTAGGTTGTAAATGGACAGAGGACTAGGTTTTAAAACGTTAATATGGGAGGGGCAGGTTGTAAATGCCAGGAGGACTAGGTTAAAAGCGCACTAATATGGACCAGCTTCGCTGAACAACCCATATTCGCGAAAATTGCCCAGTTTCTATCGGCTGCTGCTGGCTGTTGCTATCGGCAGTTCTTCCTAAAATTGTACGATTTGTCAGCATGGCCTGCAAGTGTAATGTAGTTGTTCTGCTTATTATATATACAACTTAATATATAATACACGTACATGATGTCAACTGCTTTTCGCGTCAACTTAATACATACAAGATTCTGCGCTGACAGTGCAGAAGAAATACCTTGAACACCTTTCTACCAGAACTGCATTGTTTATTTGAAATCAGCTTTAATATTTCAAAATCGTCCCGCTCGCTTTGAAAGCTGAAGAATGTAGATCTTACTAGTACGCATGTCATGTGGAGTGGAGCATGAGTGACCGCGAATATGGGTTGTTCAGCGAAGCTGGTCCATATTAGTGCGCTTTTAACCTAGTCCTCCTGGCATTTACAACCTGCCCCTCCCATATTAACGTTTTAAAACCTAGTCCTCTGTCCATTTACAACCTAATGTCACCCATATTGCATTTTTCATGCTCCACCGGAGCATTTTTATTCTTGTCCTATTTCATTTTTAAGGTTCTCAGTAAAAACCAAAAATCTTAAAGCTGTGTGAAAGAAACTTTAAAAAATTCCGCCAATCATTAATTGTCAACCGAAAGCACAGAACAAAAGAAGCTTGAAAAGTTCCAATTTCTTCCCTTTTCTTTGACAGAAATCCAACATCAAATTATACGAATGGCTGCAATAGTTTTAGTTACTGTATATAGCATGTAGCACTCTACTGCCTTTAACCAGATCAACTTTACTGTCTGTGAAGGAAACTCATACAGCACGATTTGCAATGTTCTGCCGCACTTGTGTGCAAAATTTCGGAGGATTGCAACTTACCTGTAGCGAGTTATAGGCCGTGCTGTACTTCAGCAGCACTGAACTGCAGCGCAACCGGATACAGCTTTACTACCAGCGAAGGAAACTCATACGGCACGATTTGCAATGCTCTTCCCCACTTTTTATACAAAATTTCAGACCGATTGCAACTTACCTGTAGCGAGTTATAGGCCGTGCTGTACTTCAGCAGCGCTGTACTGCTGTACAACTGAATACAAACTTTGCTGTCAGTGAAGGAAATTCATACGGCACCATTTGCCATGCTCTGCCCCACTTGCATGCAAAATTTTGGACGATTGCAACTTATCTGTGAATTAGTGTCTCAGGCCGTGCTGTACCTCCTGCAGCACTGCACTGCAAGACCGCAACATAGTAACATCGTAATAAAAGTATACGAAACGTATCTATAATAGTTTGTCATGTCCTAAACTATATGTATACCCGATTTCAAATAGCAGTGACGAATGAATAACACACTATACGACTGTACTGTGTTTGGGGCGGTCTGTAGCGCTTGATGGAAGCTTCAGAGAGTGCACCAACTAACATAGCTACCCGATTTTCACCTTTACTCCAGACACAATTTTCACAAGTTTCATATGTTTAAGCGTTTACAGTAAGTCTGGGCAATAACTGCTCGTTTTGCTGCATAAGAGTGCAGCACGATAGCAGCACCGCACAGCGCCTGCGCCTATGCTCATCGTGTTCAGCGGCCAGAATAACCCTTATATGCGTCCCACTAAATGGCTCAAAACAGCATATTTGAGCCTATTTTTGACTATCTTCTGTAGAGTTGGGACTTAGAAATATTTCGAAAATGGCCGTTTGGACCGACTAACCTGGGACCGTACTTCAGAACGATTCAGGACTTATCATCAAAAAATCGGCCAACGTTATGACACGC
>JASAND010022918.1:0-25284 GCA_030248195.1 Trissonchulus latispiculum
TACTTACAGTCTAAGTCTTACTCCAACTTTGTCCGATTGGGCTACTGTTTGACCCAAAACTAGAATAGTCACCCTTGCACACTTACGTTCCTGAATGCCGTAACCAAGGGCCGTGAGCTTCACCTTGGAGTAATCCAGTTCTAGATCTTCCTGCTCCGGTTCTGGACATCCAGGCAGTCCGACGAGTGACGACACACAGGAATTGATAACTCTCTGTTTGCGTTTGATTGAAGCTTCTGTCGTGAATGTGGATCACTGCTATGTCAGTAGCCATAATGCTACACATGTATAGACCTTGCTCTTCCGTGTAATTCCCTGCAGGTAGATGCAGTTTAGTTGCTGCAGCCAACGCCCATGCTACGGGTCGCCGCATACGAGACAGAAAGCAGTCTTGCCAGTTGGGGGGGGGAAGAAAAGGTGTCGCTTTCAGTTCGTGTTCCAAATGAACCAGGTATGGGTTCTCTGAGAATCGCAGGTATAAAATCGGAGGCTCCTCCGTAGAGTCCTTTCGTGGTCGCAAATAGACTGTGGCTGAGTCGGCCTTTAATGCTGTCTGTCCGTTCCTGCAACAAAAAACAGTATTGTGGTAGATGCTATAGATGCTGATAATGAGTCCTGGAGAAAATATGCTTTTCTATCTGATATAATGCAAAATGCTCAAAATTTGAAACAAAAGCAACCTTTGCAAATAGCATGGAACCATAGCAACATAGGCCCACAAAATATTGGAAAATTTATTTACCATTATTATTTATGACCTTGGGTCAATTTTGGGTGCCGATGTGGCAGAGCTAACTACAGTCAGATGGTTGCTTCGCCGTTTTGTCATTGGCAGAATTTCTTTAGCGAACAAAAAACATCACCGCTTTTCTCGTTTCTACTGTTTATCAAATGCACACCTCCAGTTTAAGCTGAAATTATTCTCGAATCACAAAAGCTCCGACTTGAATTTTATAGAATTGTTAAAATATACCACGTAGAATGCAAAATATGTGAAAATTAGCCAAATGAGAGATGGTAAGAATTGGCCACAAAGCGACTCCCGCACCTAGGAGGTTACATATAAAGGTTAAAGCTTTGGAAATAAATGCTACAAATGTCAACACACTCAAAGCAGTGACAAAGGGCGTACCTTGCGCCCTTTAATATACAGTGGGCTGCAGTTATGATAGTGTTCGAGCTGATAAGTGAACCGCTGCACACATTGTCCTCAGTCACTGTCCACGATCTGCCGTCTGTGATATTAATCTCATCGTATATGTAGAAACGAATCAGTACGGCATATTCATATTCGTCTACTTCCACCTTTCTGCCTCCAATTCCTCTGCGATACGATTCGTCACATCCGTCAACTTTCAGCTGGGCTAAAACAATAAATGTATTTTGGTCATTCCATCAGGGCATATTGTAAGGGAAGCAGGCATAGGAAAGATTGATAAGCCTGATATATATGGTAATTCAGTTGATGGCCCTGTGGTGTGGAGTGGGTTAGCATGTCTGCTCCGGAGTCCAGAAGGGCCGTGGTTCGAAACCCGACTAGGCCAATTCTTTACTTTAAAAGTTGAACCTCCCTCTTCCCTTCTCTTTTCTAGGACCTGGTTTCGCGGGTACGAGGGTGCCTGGCGTCTCCCGTTCGGGCTTGTCCTTGGTTTCTTCTAGGTCCACCAGCCCTGGTAGAATAGCTACAATATCAGGGAGTCCAAATCAATTAAGATTGCCGAATTTGGAATTGCCGTAGCTGAATGGGTCAGAATCAGAATTTAATAAGTACCTAATAATAAATCTTCATGGCTTTTAAGTTAGCCACAAAAGTGTCTGTGAACAGTATCGAACAAAGCAAGCGGTGTTGTACTCTCATATGAATATAAGCACAGTTCACCAAAATCAGACACATGTCACGAATTTTAGGTCGTGTCCCAAAAACAAAACGTATCAAAACTTCAGCGTGTCAAAACTTGGGAAAGTAGGCTTGGAATAAACATGGTGTTGAAAACACCCTGGAACTGGATGTACCAGCTATGCTAAGTATATTGTTGTATTGTTGGGTCGTAGCTAGAGGATGTACCATGTGTTGAGAGCTGGCCACGCTGGGCCCCAAACCCCGAGTGAAGAGCCTGAAGAAACAGTTGAGATTAACGGACGTAAGAGTGTAATAGGCTAATTCGGGGGTCTAGGGGTCAGAGCTTCCCCCCCCCCCCTAGCCCGGACAAGGCACAAGCCCTGCAGCCGTCGGGTACAGGGGTAAAAGAAAATAGCCAAGTGGGATGGGAAAATATTTGAACAAGCATTTTAGCCTAGCCGCACTCGTTACATTAAGATTTCGAAAACGTTTTGGCTTAGCCGGAATATTTAGTTCAAATTGCAAGGTTTTTCAGAAAATTGGTCAAAATTTTGAAAAAATTTTGAAATTTTTCCCAAGAACACAAAATTTTGTTGCACGTTATAAGTTCCTGTAAAATTTAAGTAAATTCTAGGAAAATTTGCCTTTATCTTATGATTGAGGAGGCTCCTCGAAAACTTCCGTCCAAGGTATAAACCCTCCTCAAACTTTTTCTAGGACAACCCTTCCAGGACTCGACTCTATGTAATGCATGCAGATTGCTGAGGGGATAAACAGGCGTTTTGCAAAGGCAATAGACTGGTGGTCGTTGGACCAGTTGGTGAGAACTGTGGGTGCTTCTGGACAACTGGGGAACCCACCCGGATGCGGCTTGCGTAAGTCCTGAATTCGGTGGCGAATGACAAAATGGTCAAAAATCGAAAATCACGAGAATTACCCAATATGGGTCTCATTCGAAAGCTCCTCTCGTTGAGAGGATAAAATGTTAAAATGTACGTAAATTGAAATATGTCTCTCGGTTCGAGAAAAAATGACAGCGGCAACCCATTCATGTGCATAAGCTTGTTTCAATTATTTCTAGCAACTTCTGCAGATGGAAAATTTCTCCAACATTCATATATAACTTTAGTAGAGCTGCAACATTAACCCACACTAGTTGGGACCGGCTCCACTAGAACCGGTTGGAACCGGAACCGAACCGGAAGGAATTTTAGACCCGGAACCGGAACCGGAACCGGTAGGATTTGGAACCGGCCGGTTCCACTCTTAAAAATGGACTTGAACTAATTTTTTGCAGGAGTTTAAATTTTGCAAAAGCTGGAACTTGTGGTTGCCATTCAGTGTTGCCATTTATATTATCTTTTTCAAACTAGTGACTGAAATTGAAACTAAAGATCTAGTTTGAACTGAAACTAAACAAATTTAGACCTGAAGGCGAAATATGTAGGATGAGACTGATAATAATTAAGAATTTCAAACTAAACATGAAATGATACTACAATTGGTGGCACTGAAACTGAAGCTGAAAGTCCATAGAATAAATTTAGAGCCTAAACTGGAAACGACACAGCTTCAGCTTCCACTGAAGGTGACACAAACTCCCCGCTTCTCCTTTTCAGGTGATCGAGGCACCTTTCAGCTTTCGCTGAAGCCGAGGCATAGAATTAAAGAAATTTCAAATATTTCTTAGACTCAACATTAGTGACACTATCCCGTCTGAGTTAAGACAAAAATTAAATGTTAAACATACTTGAAAAATTAGGAACATGTATTGCAAGGGAAAATTCTACTTCCTTTATTCTGGAATTTCGTAATTTTTTGTTTTCATGCTTCTGATTTTTCAAATTTTGTTAAGTAATTTTGTGTGTCTTACAAAATGCAGTTGTGAAAATGTCTCTAAATTAATTTTAACGAATTTTGGAAATTTTCTGTTCTAAAATTCCAATTGTAATTGATGAAAGACGGGCACTTTCGTTCAGACGTGAACGATACAGTGCTGAATGAAAACTTTAACCAGCTTACATATCTGAATATTAACCTCATAGAAAAGATTAGAGCCCGATGGGATGTAGTCGGAAATTGAGTATATCTTCTCAAAAAAATTGGTAAATGGAAGGTGGTGTTGTCAGCACGCAAGATTGAAGCAATATTTTTTAAAGTAGTAAATTTTACAGGAGTAGAAAACTTCGAAAGTTGAGTAGTTATTTTCTCATTTTCAGTCACAAGGATCAACTCTTTTTCACAAGCCACTTCGGCACTTTTGCTCACTTTTCTGATTTGCAAGAAGCTAGTCGGATCGCTTCAACATTTTCTTCCTGCATTCCGTTGTGGTGAATCTGGACGTATAGATATCAGTTAACAAATGTTTTGTTGTCATAGTATATTCAAATCTTTGTTTCTATTTATCACCAACTATTTGCTTAAGCACAACTTGTCAGCCAGGAGTTATATAGCCATCTGATCAGAACATTCACAAATCTAATTTGCATAAACTGAAATTTGATCACGATGTTCATAAATCTAAGGGGGGGGGGCTGAAAACTAACAACCTTAGGTGAAACTTTACACAATAATTGAACAGGAGGGGACCAGCAACCAAAGTTGTTTAAGGTGGTGGTATCCTTTTGTGCAGTGCTTCTGTGGTGATTTTTAAAACGCTAGAACTTTCGCAATTTTGAGTGTTAGAAAGAGCTTTATACATCGTTTTAAGGCTTATAATCAAGACATTCATGCGAGCTTAAGAAGCTTGCAAAATTCGCAAAAAATTAGCAAAACCTTTCTAACATAACTGATAAATATAGACCAAAAATTTTTCAAAAATGCGGAACCAGACAAAATTTCTTTTTGCGCAATCATACAGAGGAAACATGGACCGAGGGACGTTTTTTGGGTTTCGCTGAGTGTCACTTAACGGTTGAGAAAATTCGCAAAATTCACAGAGACACTGAATTTTTAAACTTTGCACTAAATTTTCTCGAAACTGTAAACGTTTCAGCCAAAACGAAGAAATACGTCCCTCAGCAATAGTAGGAATTTCCATTCTGGCGAAAATCTCCGGAATCTGTTGAGTAGTTTTTGAGAAATCGATGTTTAAAACAAAATAACCGCAGTTTTGCGAAAATGGTTTTCCGGCCAAATCTCTGGCTGAAAGCAATAAGTCCGGCTAGTAGGGATTCATAAAATGTGCATTTGGACGCTGTATCGATTGAGTATAAGTGGAAGAAAATTGTTCGTAAGGTTTGGCAGTAATTTTGAAAAAACTGATTTCCTCGAAAATGGCCATTTTTTGACCCTCAAAATGGTATTTTGCTTATACTGACTTACCACAGGAGATAGCTCAAAGGTTGTAAAAGCAAAAATGTTCATTTTAGTGTCCTCTTTTCAGCCATAACAACTAATCCGGTGTCTGATCTACCTACTGGAAGGCTAAGGCCAAAAACCAAAACTTTCTTATCTTTTAGCCTAAAAATCCGGGACTGGTCCCAAAATGCTAAAGAGCACGGAAATAGGTTATTTCGCAAGTTTTAGCTATTTACGTTCTATTTTTGGGCCCAAAAAGTTAGCTAAATTTGCTTGAAAAATGGTCATGTTTTGAAAACTTCTAAAATTTTGGTGCAAAGGTGCAAAGAAAAACGGTGCAAAACCTAAAAGTTAAGAACAAGCCTTATTAAAAAGATGAAAGATGAAAAAGGGTTAAATAACAGGAAAATTTGCATTTTTTGCCATTTGTCGAAATTTCTGAGGTCCGAATTCTGGGGGGGGGTTGGGGGCATAGGTGTAGGGTGGGGGGTGGTTGGGGAGGGTGTAGCGTAGCCCCCCTCAGCTTTTTTCTCAACCCCAACCAGAACGTTTTGGGGGGGCGTCCCCCCAAGTGGGGGGGGGGGGGGAGTCGCGCCGAAGGCGAGAAAAACGAAAAACGGCTTAAAATTGGGTATTTTTAGGGTAAATATTGCAAGAAATTTCAAAAATGTCCAAATTTTTGGCTTAAAGTGTCTATTATTGTGAGAAATACAAGTTTTTAACTGTATTATGGACCTTATGACTCATTATTGACCTTATTTTGGACTTGGAAACATGTTGTCAACCAAGTTTTCGAGTTTAAAAACCATGTCTAATGCAGTGGCGGCCATAGTTTCCTTAGGGGGGGGGGTTGGGGGGGGGGTACCCCCCCCCCCCAAAATTTTCGACCAAATTTACCCCCTCCCAGATTTTTGGACTATCCCTCCCCCCACTTTTGGCTACCCCCCCCCCCCCCGAACCCCCCCCAACGATTTTTGGACCCAAAAAGTTAGCTAAATTTGGTCGAAAAATGGTCATTTTTTGAAAAATTTTTCTAAAATTTTGGCCTAAAATCGCTGTAAAACGGTGCAAAAACGCCTAAAACGTTAAGAACAAGCCTTATTTTGATGAAAAAAGGGCTAAATTACAGAAAATTTTGCATTTTTTGGCCATTTTCTGAATTTTCTGAGGTCCGAATTTTGGGGGGGGGGGGTTCGGGGGGGTACTCCCCATCACATTTCGGGGGTCGACCACCAAATTTCCGAAGTTTACCCCCCCCCCCCCCCAACCAAAATTTCCAGGGAAACTCTGGTGGCGGCGCTAGGGGGGGGGCCCGGGGGCCCCGGGCAGGGCCCCCCTTTGCGATTTGGGCCCCTCCCTTTGGGGTGTCGGCCCCAGTGGCGGATCCAGGGGAGGGGCCCGGGGCCCCCCTTTGCGCTTTGGGCCCCCTCCTTTGACATTCCGGGCCCCCCTAGAAAATTTTTTCAGCTGTTTATATGCATATTTTGAGTGAAAATTAAGCATAATTTTAATAAATTTCCCAAATTTTTAAAAAATTTTGCCTGCGGCACACTTATATGTACTTCTGTGCTGCTTTATTACGTACGTACGTAGTTCTGTGACAGAACTTCTGTCTCTTACAGTGTCTTCTATTTTGTTTCCTTTCCTGTTTTGTAAGTATATAATTGTACTCAACGCCTTCAGTTTATTTTATGACTATATACCAGCTTCAATACGAGCATTTACAAATTTTATTTTGCTTTCATAACGTATATCATAGGGGTCGCGGCAGCGACCCCTATAATATGTGTGAAAAGTGGCTGGAGACAGTGTAAAATAAGCTGCGCAGAAGCTGCGCAAAATCCTGCGCAGATTTCATGCGCAAATTGTAGAGCACATCGAGTTTAGTATGTCTGTGAAGTTTCAGCCCCGTATCACTTACCGTTAAAAAGTTGCGCCCCGGACCGGTTATGGCGGCGATGTTTTTTTTCCGGTTTCTCCTATTTGATGGTTGTATTGTACATAATGTTCGCCGCTTTCACGTGATCTGCAGCGGTGGGCCAACCTAAAGGGCTATGGGGTCTAGTAGTACCCTCTAAAGAATTTAAGAATCACAACTTTTTTTGCGCCGCAGCTGCGCCACAGCGCCGCAGTGGCGCCGCAAAGTCGGCTCATAGCGAAAAGTGACCATTTTTGTGGTCGTCGCTCAGGTCGAACGTTACGAGCTGGAGCTGATTTCTTTTTATATTCAGAAATTACATATATTGAACTAACTAACGGTCCAGGTTGCGTTTCTCTATCACTTCCCTAGCGACCACAGTGGCCCGTCAAAGATGGCGAAAATTCGAAAAATGAAAAATCGAAATTTCTCGCTATCTATTTAACTTTGAACGCTCAAATCTTCCATACAATGGTTTTCTGGCACGGAGAATCGATTCCCGCAGTCAGTTTTACCGTCAGACCCACCCATCTTGCTGGGCTGGTTCCACTTTGCCGTCTGGAGGGCCATGTCGGAAACCGCTTCCTGGAGGTCCATAGTAGGCTCTACCTGGCCTCTCAAAACTTTGCCTATAGGGGTTTTCTGGTGTGCCCAGCTCATTCCCGGTATCCGTTTTGCCGTCCGACGTACCTATTTTGCTGGGCTGGTTCTACTTTGCCGTTTGAAGGGTCAGTCGGGTGGCGGGTCAAGTGGTCGAAAATGAAAGTTTTCAAAAGTGGTCAAATTTGGTACCAAATGAAAGCCCTAAGCGAGCTGAGCAACTTTTGTCATAGAACTGCATGCTCAAAGTGGCTGTAGAGTGCTGTGGTGGGGTGGGGTGGGGACTTAGTCGATTTTCGGTCAAAAATGAAAGTTTTCAAAAGTGGTCAAATTTGGTACCAAATGAAAGCCCTAAGCAAGCTGAGCAACTTTTGTCATAGAACTGCTTGCTCAAAGTGTCTGTAGAGTGCTGTGGTGGGGTGGGGTGGGGACTTAGGCGATTTTCGGTCAAAAATGAAAGTTTTCAAAAGTGGTCAAAGTTGGTACCAAATGAAAGCCCTAAAAAAGGTGAGCAACTTTTGTCATAGAACTGCATGCTCAAAGTGGCTGTAGAGTGCTGTGGTGGGGTGGGGTGGGGACTTAGGCGAATTTCGGTCAAAAATGAAAGTTTTCAAAAGTGGTCAAATTTGGTACCAAATGAAAGCCCTAAGAGAGCTGAGCAACTTTTGACATAGAACTGAATGCTCAAAGTGGCTGTGGTGGGGTGGGGGGGGGGGCTAGGGGGTTTTGGGTAAAAAAGGAAGGTTTTAAAAAGGGAAATGGGACAAAAGAAAACCCCAAGGGAACTTTTGTCATAGAACTGCTTGCTCAAAGTGTCTGTAGAGTGCTGTGGTGGGGTGGGGTGGGGACTTAGGCGATTTTCGGTCAAAAATGAAAGTTTTCAAAAGTGGTCAAATTTGGTACCAAATGAAAGCCCTAAGTGAGCTGAGCAACTTTTGACATGGAACCATCCACCAATATTTGCTGTGCCAAATAACGTCACGTGCCCATGAAACTTTTGTCTTTACTTCTTCTAACAATCAAATGGTTTTAACCCATTTGATTCAGGTTGCTGTGAACGTCACCAAATCATTTCAAAATCGTCATTTGGAATTGCATTTCTGCTTCAAAACAGATTTTGGATTGTATCCAGTTTTGTATTCAGTTCACTGGCAGCCTGGGTCGGTTTTGTGTTTCAGTTTAATTCGATAGTGATCTTTTGCCTTCTGTTATTCATCATGGAATGTAGCGCAGCTGATAATTGCATCCATACTATCTCCTTGATTGGTGAGAAGGACCATCAACTGAAGTGTGCCTTTTGCCTCCGATCCTGGCATGCTAAATGTGCCGGCCTTCCAGATGCTTCCTATAAGAAGTGCGATGTCAATGCTCTTGCTTTGTTGGCCCGCACCTTTTTCTGTGACGATTGTAAGACCAGAATCGCTGCATTGCTGAGTAATTCTGCTGACACGTCGCCGTCCAATCCTGTATCCTCTGATCTGTTGGGGGACTCTGCTGTTGGGTCTGTGATTTTGCAGTTGCAGCAGACGTGCCAGGACCTTGCAAAGCGAATTGAGCAATTGGAGAAGCAGCCATGTGGTCCAAATTTGGATCAGGTTAAGGTGGAAGTGGCCGAACTGATGGAACGGGAATCGAAAAAGGGCAGGATTGTTCTTTTTCAGCTGCCGGAGCCAACGGGAGAGAATGGTGCAAACTTGTCTTTGGCGGAGGCAAGACAGAAGGACAAGGACGAGGTCAGTGAACTGTGCGATAAAATGGGAATTCCTGAAAACGACATTGAGTATATTTTCCGTGATGGCTCGAAACGAACAGATGGAAAACCGCGCATTTTGAAGGTAAAGCTGAGTAATCCGGAGTCTACCTCTATATTTAAGCAACAGTGCATGGAACAACGTCGAGCGAAAAATTCCTGGTCGAAGATTTGGTGCCGGGATGATCTGACGAAGAGACAGCGTGACGCAGATATTGCTTTACGTGATAAATTGACGGAACTACGGAAGGAAATCCCCGACGCCGTAATTCGATCTGGAAGATTCTACGATAAGAAGACGAAGCGCCTTGTTCCCGATAATCTTTTACCGAAATAGGAACTCGCGCCCCACCCACATGCAAATGCAAATGTTGAGAATGTTATTAGTTGTTGGCTCTTTAATGCAACCTCCCTGAGGAACAAAATTGATGAGCTTAAGTGTTTATTGAATTTATCACCAAAAAAGCCAAAGCTAATTTTTGTAACTGAAACCTGGTTAAACGATGAACATTATGATAGCGAAGTTAATATAACCGATTACGCTCTTTATAGACATGATCGGAGGGACAGACAAGGAGGAGGAGTTGCGGTATATGTGGATTGTGAATTACCCAGTAAATTGTGTTCAGATTTAAATGATGTTGATTGCGAGATTGTGTGGGTTGATGTAAATATCTTGAATGTTGTATATCGTTTTGGTACTGTATACAATGTACCTAATAGCAGTGTTGACGGTGTGAATCTAGTTGTACGAAATATTGCTTTAGCTTGTAGCACTTGTGCTAACTGTTTCGTAATGGGTGACCTAAATTTTCCTAAAATCGATTGGAACATCCCAATAAGTAGGGGACCTGAAAGTGAAAAGGTTTTCCTAGATTTTATGGTGGAGCAAGGCTTTAACCAATTTGTTTATGTTCCTACTTATATTGATCCTCCATATAATACGCTTGATCTTGTATTTGGGCCGACTCCGTTTTCTGTTAGTAATGTTGACACCTTGCCCCCTATTGGAAATACACATCATAACACAGTTACTTTCGAAATTCCCGTTAAGAAGTTTGCAAAAGAACCCACTCCATCGACTAGAGAATTCAGTCGGGCCAAATTTAATGACATTGCTGTTTTCCTTGATGCCATTGATTGGAATTTTGTCTTTAGTAATTGTGTAGATGTGGAAGATTACTGGAGAGAATATATGAATGTATTAACCGAAGCTGTAGTTAATTTTGTGCCGCTAAAAAATGCTAAGGCGTCACGCCATCCTTATCCAATCACAGCTGCTACGGTAACTTCAATACACAGGAAACGTCGAGCATGGCGTAAATTTAAAGCTAATCCAACGGTTGCAAACAGACGTTCATTTGTTACGGCTCGAAATTCTCTCAGGTTTAGACTTTTTCAGGATCAAATAAATTATGAACACCGATTGTCTGCTACACAAAACATTAAAGCTTTTTATGGCTATATAAACAGAAAACTTAATAACAGAGAATCTGTTCCAACTCTTGTGAATTCTGATGGTGTACCCGCTAGCAGTTCATTGGATAAAGCAGCGTTATTGAGTGAACAGTTTTCCTCAGTTTTTGTAACAGACAATGGCAGAATACCTGGTGTTCCTGTAGTGAATCGTGTTGATGTATCGACATTCAGTTTTACGGTTGTTGATGTGTATAATGTACTAAAGTCTAGACCGAACAAGTTCAGTTGTGGTCCAGACGGCATCCCACCTGTATTTCATAAACGACTAGCTGCTCAGCTCGCCTATCCGTTATTTTGCATCTTTCAACAGTCTGTTAACCAGTCAAAACTTCCGAAAATTTGGAAAACCGCAAATATTTGTCCAGTATATAAGCGAAAAGGGAAAACTAGTGATCCTGCATCTTATCGTCCTGTTAGCCTCACAGTGGATGCTTGTAAATGTCTTGAACAAATAATAAAAAATTTCTTAACTATCACTCTAGAGCGGAATAATAGCTTTTCAAGGAACCAACATGGATTTATGAAACGAAAGTCTACCCTTTCACAGCAGTTGGAATGTTGTGCAGATTATATGGATGCTATTGAAGATGGAAAGTGTACACATGTTGTTTTTTTGGACTTGTCTAGAGCATTTGATACTGTGTCCCATTCTAAATTATCGAAAAAACTGGAAACGTTTGGTATTACTGGTGAAATCGGAAAGTGGATAAATGATTTTTTAAACGGAAGAACACAACGGGTTTTAGTAAATGGTGTATATTCTGAGGAATCTTTGGTGAAAAGTGGTGTACCCCAGGGATCAGTACTTGGTCCACTATTGTTTCTGTTGTACATAAACGACGTCGATAAAGTTGTAAAATTCTCTAAAATTAAACTATTTGCAGACGATATTAAGCTGTATAAGACAGTTAAAAATTGGTACGATCCTTGGCTTTTACAATTTGATCTTGAAAGCTTAAGTAAGTGGTTTGATATGTGGCAGCTAACTCTTAGTGTTCCTAAATGTCTCGAGTTTCGTATTGGTAAATGTGCCTGTTTGTTGACGTGCTCTATTAATGATGCAGTGTTAGCTCAAGTTACTAGTGTTAGTGACTTAGGTGTGGGGTATAGTAGTAATTTGGAATTTTCTGATTACTGTAGTAAGTTGAAAAAGAAGTCCTTACAGAGATTGAATTTGTTTAAGCGTAGTTTCGTTAACAAAGATAGGGATTTTCAGATAAAAATGTATAAAACGTATATTCGACCCATACTTGAGTATTGTACACCTGTTTGGTCACCTCGCTTTCTAAAGGACATTGACACGATAGAATCAGTTCAGAGGAGATTTACTAAATATGTTAGAGGCATGTATGAATTGCCTTACCATGAGCGTTTAAAAAGATGTGATCTTGAATCATTGGAACTTAGGAGATTGTATGCTGATTTAATACTGGTATATAAAATTGTTAACAATGAAATATGTATTGACTTTGACCGTTTCTTTGAGTATTCTCAATATGCTGGTACTAGAGGGCATGATCGGAAGCTTTACCCTAAACGCTGTCGTAAACTTAAAACTATGTCTTTCTTTTCAAACCGAGTTGTAAATGTTTGGAATTCCTTGCCTGGTGATGTTGTTAATTCACCTAGTGTCAACCAGTTCAAAAATTCATTAGCAACCTGCAATGTTGTTACATCATTTCTTCAAGGGCGCGCCTTACGAGAGACTTAGTCTTGTGCGTGCTCTATCCTTATTGTTGCTAAAATTAAGCAAAACTCGCACTCTTTCTCTCTTTTATTTGGGGGGGGGACCCACCTCATTTCTTATATATGGCATGGCGGATTTTATACTGTTTAGAATCTACTGTAGATCGTGTAGTACGCTTACGAGCTGGAAGGGCTTTCTTGCTGGTAGCGTATATATATAGTTCCTCTTGAAGTCGGCCCTATGACTTGTCATTGTATAAAACGATTTTTTTTCATAAATAAAGGCGGGGAAAGCGCCAGAAAAGATAATGAATGAATGGCTTGCATACATGCATAGCGTTGACTATACATATATGCTTTCAGGCATGCCACGTTCCTCCATTAAAAGAGAAGCCCCTGCAGCAAAGCTCTATTTGTCATCCCTAATCATCAGGATGAACGGATGGCAAATAGATTATATACGGTTCTCTTACGCATCTCATTTATAAATACTGTACTCATGTATACGTATATATATATATATACATATATATGTACTTTTTGTTTTATAATTACTTGGTTTTGCTGCAGCTCTTTTATGGTGGGTAAGCACATATGGGTAGGTAGACAGGGCGTGGTATGCCGACGCCAAAGGGGAGCTGAGACGAGGACATGCTGTGCATGTCAAGGCAAATCACTTTGAAATTTCGGCATATATACACATATATGTACGTGATATGAAGTTCTTAAAAATGCGTCAGCATCTTTATTATTAATTTTATCTTTCGGATATATGAACGACGAATTCCAGTATATACATAAAATGGCTTTTTGACTTATATATGTGCGTACATACATATATATATATATACACATATATGTAATATATATATATATTTATATGATTCTGTATGTGAAAACCCCGTCTTATATATCTTATATAAAAACTTTTCTTATATAATTTTTCTTCGTAACAGTTTTTCTTTTCTTTTTTTAAATTTTTTAAAAAGGTTAATGGGTGAAATTCTCCTTTAGCAAATTTAATTTCTCCTCTAAACTTACCTTTTGTTCTTATGAGTTGTCTCAGTAGGTATCTGTGCTTCCATTGGGGCCGCCAGCTAGTTGTATACGTATATATACCATTTAATTTTATATGATGAATGTTATTATGTTGAGTTTATAACTAGGGACATTAGAATGGAAGCACGGATGCTAGAGGTGGGCCCCTCAACGCCATACAGAAGGATATAAACATTTTTATATCAATGAAGGCGTGTGAGGGGGGCGGTTTCACCCTGCCATTCATTCATTCATTCATTCATATCGGCAAATTTTTGCTAAAAATTGAAAAATTTTGGCTAAAAATCGGAAAATGTTTGCTAAAATTTGAGATTTTTTGGGAAGTGAAGTTAAAATTTGCCAAAATCTAGCAAAAATTTCTGGATTTTCCAAAAAAAGGTCGCCGGAGTTTTGGGTTGGCCCCCCTTCAAAAAATCCTGGCGCCGCTACTTGTCTAATGTCAAAATCATTTCATAGTTAAATGTTCATTGGCATTAGATACGGCTGAAAATGCGATTTTTGGCATAAAAATTGAAAAATTTTTTGGGGGAGGGTTGGGGGGATCCTGGGGGGGGGGGGGGGGTTGTTGGGGTCTCCAGAGAGGGGGCCCCTGTGTTTTTTTTTGCGAAAAAAACTGCGAAATTCCGCACTTTTTTTGAAAATTCCGCAACTTTTTTCGGAGCTCTGCGTAAAGTTCCGCAAAAATTTTTGTCCTTGAGCAGAAATTTTCAGTTGTCTCAAATGAAAAATAAACGTGTTTCAGATACTTTTTGAAGAAAATTTGCAAAAAATTTTCGCTCCTTCGGCGCGTATTTCTGTATATATACGTATACACCTTTCAATCAGCCGAGTTAGAATGCCTAGCGACAGCTACGTAATAAAATTCTTTTAGTCTTGAAAAATTTGCTAAACCATAATTTTAAACAATTATTAGCCTATTGGCAGTTTGCTTATATTTTAGGATTTTACTGACTGTCGAAACTAAACTTTTGAGAATTTCCAACTAAGGATTTTCCTCGGTTTTGCAGAATTTTCTCAGCTTCTGGGGGCTCCGCCCCCAGACCCCCGCGTCTCTTCACTATTCAGCTTATATACTTGTAAAACACACATACACATGCTTCGACTTTCGAAAAATAGTTGTAACTTGGTTATACTATGCGTTAAATGCACGGTTTTTTTGCGTAAAATACTGCGTATTTACGCAGTCGAGCTTAAAAATACGCAGTCAAAAACAAAAATACGCACCAAAATACGCAGCCAAAAAATTCGGTAGCAAGAATTTCCAGAGTGCTCTAAAATAATTTATTGGGGCAATTCAACGTAGTTTGGGCTCTGGCTTCTTCTGGGGGGCACTGTTTTTTATTTGTGTTTTTTACTGTGTTTTCGCACACTTTTTCTTAGAAAAACACACATTTTCTTAGAAAAACACACTTAAAAACACACCAAAATTTTAAGTTTCAGAAGCAAAATTTTATTAATTTTTCAAAAGTTTTGAACTACAGAAGATACTTAGGAAAAATTTTTTGCGCCTGCGGCGCAGCCTGTATCTTTACCCTTCAATGCGTCGATTTTCCTGCGTTTCCTTATGTAAGAATAACTGTTTAGTAGTTTCCTTAGTAAGAATGACTTACTGTCTCTGCTTTTGCAATCCTCTAGTACATATATAACACTAAATAGCGTCATGTCATTATGTTCTTGTCTTGAATATTTCTATCAAAATATTCACTTTACAAAGTTCAAACTTGTATTATTTAAAATTAAAAATTTAAACCATGCCATTGTTGGTTCTTAGCAATTATTAAAAAATTTTCAATTTCTGGATGGTCTCCTCCCTTGTGTGCTTTCAGAAACATTTTAAGCGATTCTTAAATCGCATTACAAGTCAGAGAATATATATTTGGTTTCATCTCTAGAATGACTAAAAGTATACAGGAATACGCTGTACGTATGTCGTAAAAACCGTTCTGAACGCGTTAAAATAGCGAAAATTCTATTTTCAGAAAAACACATTTTCTTAGAAAAACACACTTTTTCTTAGAAAAAAACACTGAAAAGCACAGGTCCAAATTTGAAAAAAAAATCCCTGCTGGGGGGCTCCGCCCCCAGACCCCCCACTTATATACCTCTTCGCTTCTACATTGATCCTTCCGTCTGCAGTTGCTTCTAAGCACCCGTATATTGTTGTACACATGCGTTGTTTTTGTTTCTATTTTGATTTGACATAGCAAACCAAAATTTTATCTGTTCTAAGACTCTTTGTTCTATTCGTAAACTCTATTTGTCTAACCAACAACTAACTTTACTATTAAATTGCTCCAGGCAAAGAATTCAAAGTTTTAAGAGCAAATTTAATCAAAAATTTAAAATTTTCTTCAACTTCTGGGGGGCTGCGTCCCCCAGACCCCCTGCGTGTCTGTTTCAAATCAAATATATTCATACCTTTACATCATAGTTCAATCGGCACGCAACGTAAAATGAAGCTAAGACCTTTAAGGTTGTTTAAAAACTCTTAAAAACGAATTAATTCGACGCGAAATGCGTTTATAGCGTTTATAACGTTGAGAAACGATTTTTGTAATTTTACGCAGTCGAAAATAAAAATACGCACTCCAAAACAAAAATACGCAAAATTTACGCAGGTCCGATTTTCAAAAAACCCTGGTTAAATGTTAAAAATGAGTTTAAATACACCTGAATTACTAAAATTCATTAGTTATCTTTAAAATACTAAAAAATAAGAATTTCGCAATTTTTTGCGAAATTCCGCAAAAAATTTTGGAGGACTGCGTAAAAGTTCGCAAAAAGTTTCGACGAAAAAAAAACACAGGGGGGCCCCCAAAAAAAGTTGGGGGGAGCAGGGTTGGTCGCCGAACTTTAGGCTAATGGCCTCACTCAACGCCAAAGTGGCCTTCCAGCCTAAGATAACGCTCCGTGTATAATGTTCGGTAGAGGCCATGAACAGTGGCCTTCCAGCCTAAGATGACGCACCGTGTATAAAGTTCTGAAAAGGCTATTAACAGACATTTTTCCGTTTCAGCAAATACATTCAGTTGAACTAGAATGTTTTATCCAGCCTGTTTGCGGTAGCTAGCTTTGCTTACATTGTGTATATATGCAACTTCTCTGACATGATTTTCTCTGCAGCGGAAAAATAAGCGAAACTAGGGGGGAAAATGCCCTCGACGGGCAACCAACTTGGTAGAATAGGGAAAGACTTGAATGTTAAATACACGGTGCATGGTTACAACTGAGATTCTGCTGAAGCGGAAAAATGCCGTTTCTCAGCGACTAAAATGACAGAAACCAGCTTTGTGCGCCGAATAGGGAATCTACTCGGCGACTAAAATGAAAGAAACCAGCTTTGTGCGCCGAATAGGGAATCTACTCGGCGACTAAAATGAAAGAAACCAGCTTTGTGCGCCGAATAGGGAATCTACTGGGCGACTAAAATGAAAGAAACCAGCTTTGTCGCCGAATAGGGAATTCCCTCCTTCCGCCCTATTCGCGCGAACTTATCGTCTTTCGGGAGGAAATATATAGGCAATTATTCTGTTAGGAACTGCAAACGTAAGCATTGCGGTCAATATGACATTTCCCGTACCGGTTGCGTGGAGGCTAGGGCTGGGGTGGCGCTAGATTAATTTCTTTTTGAGCTACCTGATCCGTAAATATTTTATGCACACAACCGCTAGCAGGACCAACAGAAAGCAACAATAAGTATATATATATGCAGTTTAAACAATTTGTGGTCGACAGTCCTTGTGCTAAAACATATACAATCAATCGCATTTCATTTTATATAATGTTTGATTGTATCAATTCTCGGCAAGATCAGCACAGAGCACACCTATATATATGCTCTCAATGTTTCTGATAGCACATCGAAGACAGCGTATTTATGTCTGTGAAAACCTTGACTTACGTAAGTGCTTGATAAAACTGTTCTGTTGTTTTGCATTCTGAAGTAATTCTGCCATTCTGAAGCTCTCTCATTATTCAGCAAAGCAACACATAACAGGCTTCAAAGTTCGCGCGAATAGGGCGGAAGGAGGGAATTCCCTATTCGGCGACAAAGCTGGTTTCTTTCATTTTAGTCGCCCAGTAGATTCCCTATTCGGCGCACAAAGCTGGTTTCTTTAATTTTAGTCGCCGAGTAGATTCCCTATTCGGCGCACAAAGCTGGTTTCTTTCATTTTAGTCGCCGAGTAGATTCCCTATTCGGCGCACAAAGCTGGTTTCTGTCATTTTAGTCGCTGAGAAACGGCATTTTTCCGCTTCAGCAGAATCTCAGTTGTAACCATGCACCGTGTATTTAACATTCAAGTCTTTCCCTATTCTACCAAGTTGGTTGCCCGTCGAGGGCATTTTCCCCCCTAGTTTCGCTTATTTTTCCGCTGCAGAGAAAATC
Organism: Trissonchulus latispiculum; assembly: GCA_030248195.1. Taxonomy (NCBI): domain Eukaryota; kingdom Metazoa; phylum Nematoda; class Enoplea; order Enoplida; family Ironidae; genus Trissonchulus; species Trissonchulus latispiculum. The sequence goes on from JASAND010022918.1 coordinate 18,020, forward strand.
ATGTCAGAGAAGTTGCATATATACACAATGTAAGCAAAGCTAGCTACCGCAGACAGGCTGGATAAAACATTCTAGTTCAACTGAATGTATTTGCTGAAACGGAAAAATGTCTGTTAATAGCCTTTTCAGAACTTTATACACGGTGCGTCATCTTAGGCTGGAAGGCCACTGTTCATGGCCTCTACCGAACATTATACACGGAGCGTTATCTTAGGCTGGAAGGCCACTGTTCATGGCCTTTTCAGAACTTTATACACGGTGCGTTATCTTAGGCAGGAAGGCTATTTTAAAAGCCAACCAGCACCGTAACCTTGGATATGCAGTTATATATACATGACAAAAGTTGCTCTGCTCATTTTCGGCTTTCATTTAAAACCAAATTTGACAACTTTTGGAAATTTTGATTTTTGACCAATTATATAGGACCCCTTGCCAGGGCGCCACAGGTCGTTAGAGACCAGTTTGGAGGGGTCTTCCAATGAGATAAAATGTTCGCCTCACCAAGGGCTTTCATTTGATACCAAACTTGAAAACTTTTCAAAAAATTGATTTTGGACCGGTCCGGACCCTGGTCAGGGCGCCACAGGCCGCTGGGACCAGTTTGGAGGGGTCCTCCAATGAGATAAAATGTTCGCCTCACCAAGGGCTTTCATTTGATACCAAACTTGAAAACTTTTCAAAAAATTGATTTTGGACCGGTCCGGACCCTGGTCAGGGCGCCACAGGCCGCTGGGACCAGTTTGGAGGGGTCCTCCAATGAGAAAATATGTTCGCCTCACCAAGGGCTTTCATTTGATACCAAAGTTGGAACTTTTATAATAAAATCGATTCTCGACCACTCCGGATCCTAGTCAGGGCGCCACAGACCGCAGAGTCCACTTTAGACGGGTCCTCCAATGAGAAAAAATGTTCGCCTCACCAAGGGCTTTCATTTGATAGCAAACTTGGAAATTTACTTAAAAAACCGATTTTTGACCAGTCCGGACCCTGGTCAGGGCGTCACAGGCCGGTGGGTCCACTTTGGAGGGGTCCTCCAATGACAAAAAATGTTCGCCTCACCAAGGGCTTTCATCTGATACCAAACTTGGCCACTTTTGGAAAAATCGATTTTTGGCCATTTTGGACCGGTCCGGACCCTGGTCAGGGCGCCACAGGCCGCTGGGACCACTTTGGAGGGGTCTTCCAATGACAAAAAATGTTCGCCTCACCAAGGGCTTTCATTTGATACCAAACATGGCCACTTTTGGAAAAATCGATTTTTGGCCATTTTGGGCATGGTCCACGGTCCGGACCCCTGGCCAGGGCGCCACAGGGGTCCGGGCGAAACCTACTATAGCCTATGCTGTAGTGCTCCCGCACCCCACCCCAAACCCCAAATAAGAGAGACCTGCTCACTGTAGATATTTCTGTAGAAGAGATTAAAGTTGGAGTTGCGACACGGTAGGGCCCACCACCATCAGGGTGCCCCCCAGCCACATGGATAGGTCCTAGAGCGAAACTAATGGGCCATTTAGATTCACCATATAGGGGTTCCTATTCGAATACGAAACCTCAGCCCAGCAGCTCTTATGTATAGGGCTGCCTACTCCGTAGGCCCAGACCCCCCCTTTTACACACTAACTTTTGACCCCTGGCCAGGGCGCCACAAACCACCGAACAGCACCATCTCACTTCCCGGAGCCCTTCACCCTTGGGCCATGCCACATGAGCCATATGAGAGCCCGGCTTCGCTCGCTCCGTTCTATTTCGAAGTGCAATTATTTTCGGACTTAGTTTTTTTTCGGGGGTCACCTGGGGGGTCCCCACCGGGGGGGTGGGGCCATCTGGGGGGGTCCGGGAACCGCGGAAAGTAATTTCCCCGGAATTGCGGAACTTTTTGTACAAAAAAAACCTAAAATAGTACGGCTCTGAAGGGTCTTCCGACCTGCACCCCTGGGGGGAAAAAAATGGAGAGAAACGCGACCTGCGCGGGGGGCCAATTTTCATATCTCAAGATCCACCCGGCCGATCCGGCTGAAATTTTCACAGCATGTACCCCTGCCCATAGGCTCTTCACACAAGAAGTTTCAGCCCGATCGGTCCACTCCTCCGCTGGCCCCAGGCCAAACAATGTCCAGATTATACACATTGCGTCAAATTTTCCCTATTCTAGGGGGAGCGCTAACGCGCTCCCCCTAATATGCACTTCTCTAAGTTGTACCGTTAGAGCGGTATAATGCAAAAAGTAGCGGGGGAAAAAACCCAATGGGGGGAAAAACCCAAATGGGGGGAAAATAAACCCACCCCTCACAGGTCTTAAAAATTGTTCTATCGCAATTCTGACACTTCCAGTGTAAAATTCAACCCTTTTTAGTTAGTATGAACCAAAAAACCCGATCTAAGTAGCTTTTTTGAGATCTCATGTGCCGTTGAAAATGCTGCATCAACTTTTCCAGGTTTCATAAAGTTTAACACATAAACATAGGGCAATTTTTGAAAAATGCTAAAAATGATGTAATTTGATAAAACTTATTATTCTATCGTGTAGAGAATGGTTTTTTACGTAGAATTGGCTGTTAAAATCCACAATTGTACCTGTATTGGGTCCTCCAGCTGCGAAATGGCACTTTTAAGGTTTTTAGCCCCTAGCTAGCCAGGTAAGCAAAATTGTCCGAATCTGACCGCATAGGAATGGATGACGCAGCGTGCTCGATAGTACCGTGCTATAGTCTCTAATTGTTTCCTAGTTGAGTTGTTAAAAAATTTTTCAAAAAAATTTGGGTGGGTTTTTTTCCCCGCCACGTTTGGCAATGTGCCAGACTAACGGTACAGCGGATCGGTCTAATTTTGGCTGTGTGCAAAGAGGAAGAGTTGCCATCATTGCAGATATTTGCAAAACTTTTCTAGCCCAACCCAGTCAAAAGTTACATCGGTCCAAACTTTTGGTAAATTTTTGGATGGTTGAACCAAAAAGTAGTTGTCATTTTCAAAATGTCATAAAATAAGCAGGAGTGAACCAAATGACTTGATCTTTGCATAGGTTAGAAAGAGTCGCGCTTCTTGCTGCTATGTTTTGGAGCTCATATCTCCAACCCATGACCCAGGAGGCGGGTGGGTTTTTCCCCCCAAAAAGGGGGTGGGGTTTTTTTCACCCCATGGCTATAAAATGGCATTTCTTCGATGAAATATTTATAATAGTAAATAAATGAAATTATAACTAGAAGAATGTGTATTTATAAGAGCAAATAGACAATGTAACTAGCTGGCAGCTGGCGCAGCTCAGAAATACAAGTGAAAATGTAAGAAATTCGCGCCGAAGGCGCGAAAAATTTTTTTAGAAAATTGCTGTTTTTAACTTAAAAATCAATAAAATTTAACTGGGTTTTCGTCGAAAAATTTAGGCCAAATGGCCTCAACGGCCAAAACCAAAACCAAAATCCAAATCCCCGTTACACCTATGGTTATTCCTCCCAGCCATTTTTCCACTCCCCCCCCAAAAAAAATTTGGGGGTTGGGGGGGGTATCCCGCCAGAATTTTTGATCAAATTTATATACCCCCCTCCCCAGATTTAATTTAACCCCCACCCCGCCTTACACCTATGCCCCTACCAAAATTTTTGTTAGTGTAGACCAAAATTGGGAATTCTCCAAAAAAATAACCTAAACGTAAATAAAATCTTGATTCAGCTCATATGAGTGAATCTTTCTGCCGGTGGATGTTGCTCAAAATTTCGGAGTGGGCTTGTGTCCCATATATATATACTGGACTTATTCATAAATGACTGTCTCGTCGAAATTCATCCCCCTCTCCGAAACCAGAGGTTGCCCCTATTTGGTACGGCCAAATTTATTTGCTTTGAATATTCGCTCAGAAGGCTATATTATCAAAAAAATTTCGGCTTTGCCGTCTGTCTATTGTTGCGAAAAGACCAAGTTAGATATATATATAGCGCTAGAAGACTACGTAGCGCATTTTTTGTAATATTTCGTGCCCCACAATTTCTTGCCTTCGAATCGAAGAAGCCTTCCAAAGAAATACGTATCCTATAGTGAGTGCAGCTACATAGGTATTGGTATATACACGTGTGTAATATTTTCAGATTTGCTATCTGGTAACATTTTTATTGTGGCACTATTTTGAGATTTGCTAATGAAGCTTGATATACCATGTCCTCCGAAATTGGACCAGAATTGGCTATAAATACTGCTAGTGGTGATGGTCGTGGTACAGATTTTGTGAGGGACTGTAGAGGGGAGAGATCCAGCCTCAGTCGTGCGGAGCAGGTGGGATCCTCCATCAGTGTTGAAGAAGCTTCCGCAGCGCTTTCCCAAAAAGAAGATTCCTATCCTGCCTTTCCTACCGGTGAATCTGAAAGTCCAGTGGTGGTGCCATTGCAAACTGATAATTCCGGCAGCAAAGTTGACGAAAATGATAACAACCAGCCACCAGTAGAGTCCTCTGCTACTGATGATAACACGTCGGACAGTCAAAAAATGGTAGACGACCACACCAGTTTGCATAGTATAGAGGCTGGCCAAACCAACAGGCCGACAGCCTACTTTGCTAGTTCTGATTCTCCACCGCAGGACTTGGACCATCCGGAGGCCGGGACTCCTCCCACCGCTTTTTCTGGGGACGATGTCATGTCCTCGGCACAGGGAACTGGTGATGCAGGGACGGTCCCTACGACTTCTGTGACCGCTGCGGTGACAGCGTACAACGATCATACTCCTAGCTATATATCCCAGCCGGAGAAATCCTCTCCTCCGCTGACCATTGGTCAACGACCACAGGACCCTTCCAAGACTGGCCAGCAGCTTCCATCAGCCATCAGCGAAGCTGCGACAGCAGCACCGATTCCTTCCTCTACAACTTCCATCCCTACAACAGTAGCACCACAGCTTCCATATCAGCCTGCGTTTTTTCCTAACCCGTTCCTGGCTTCCCATTCCTATCCCACGCCTTTCCCCGTCCATCCAGCCCCTGAACTGTCGGGCGTTGCCCCCCAGGAGGGTCTGGACTCCCAGCCGCCCCCCAGAATTCCTTCTGCGGAGGCAGCGTCCTCAGAGAACGGCTCCTCCTCCTCACCTGCTCCGGGAGGCCCCCCTCCGCCGCACCACCCCTACCCTCCGGTTCCCTATCCCCCATTTATGTATCAGGAGATGCTGAAGCATTACTTTCAGCTGATGATGCAGCAGAGTGCCATGGGAATACCGCCGGCCGTCAGCACCGCTGCGACTCCCTTTCCGGCCGCCTTCTTCCAGCAACCACAACAACAACAACAACAACCGTTCCAGTCGTTCCAGCAACCGCCTCTGACCACTTCACCGTCCTACGCTGGAGCTCCCAGTTCAACCGTGGGGGACCACTACCCCTCACCGGAAGGGCCTCCGCTCCCGCTTCCAAACTCTTCTTCCAAGGACAGCCTAGCCACCAGCGGAGGACCGGAGGGCCTCCCGCACAGCTTTTATCAGTCATCGACGACAGCAAACAATCATCATCATCATCAGAGTCAGTTTCAGGCCATGTGTCAGTACTTTCCTCAGTGGTCGGGGGGATCGGGAATTGGGGCGCCCGGTCTGCTGGCTACTTCCACCACCTCCAGTGCTAGTCCTCCGGGGACTTTCCCTCCTCCGAGTCCGAGTGGTTCTGGTTCCGGCGGGGGACCGATGCTGCAGTCATCTCCTATGCCTTCCGGCTATGGGGGTGTGATGGAATTTCCGGGGGCGATGGGGGGTCAGTGGCAGTCTTCTTCCTTCTCCGTTGCTCCCCCTCCTGTAGGGACCAATCTGATGGGCACAAAGGTGATACTGGGCCAGCCGATTGACTCTGCCAATGTCTATGGGAATGACGCCCCCTATGTCTACAGTTATCCCCAGAGGTGAGAATTCTGGACTTTTTCAGTTTTGTGCACGTCAATAGTCAGATTAAGCCGACAGGGGGAAAAGAAAATTTTCGTAAACATGCTATGGTGTGGGATCATGGGCTTGTTCTTCATGCTCTTTTTGTATGGCGTATTTATCCAACTCGATCAAGTTTATCTACAACCAACTTTATCCTACAAGTTCGTGTACTGTGTCGTATGGAAGTTAGATTGGGCCTTTTCTGGCAGCTAAACTTTTTAGCTTGAGCAATCGAGCTAAGATTCGCTTAAAATGTGCTTATGTTGTAAGATTACGTTTTAAGCTTGTGCTTAGCGAACGAAAAATTGAATCGAAAAAGAGACGTCAAATTCGTGCTCTGCGGCTCAGCCCAGGAAACATGTTTATGCAACTTTCCAGCAAATTTCAAGAAAAATGCTTTTGTTGCCTCTTGGTCCCCTCTTGCGAATTGACGACAGATCAAATTCCGCAAAATGGAAAATTTTAGCTCGATTGGTCAAGCTAAAAAGTTTAGCTGTCAGAAAAGTCCCAATCTAACTTCCATACGACACAGTACACGAACTTCCAGTCCAGTGAAAATTTCAGCACCGGGGGAGGGGCAATGTGGAAAAGACTGATTTGATTTGGTCGTTTGATTTGATTGGCTTCTGCCTTTGTCTATTTACATATAAGCAGTGCTTTGTCAAGATATTTAACTAAGATTGAACAGTTCATTTTCAGTGTATTTTTATACGGTTTTGTAGCATGATGTTGGATGGCTCTGAGGTGCCGTCTGCTCAGTCTGATTCCGTGAACGAGGATTCGCCAGCTGCGGGCCCGCCTGACCAGGACGATCCAGTCAACAGTGAAAGTGCTGCCACAGAAAGTCTGAAAAGTTTGCAGTATAGGTGAGGAACTTTATGTATCAGGTTGTGATTATTTAAAAAATATCAATCAATACCTGTGTTCGTCAGGGTATTTTTAGGAATTTGTTCCGGGGGGGGGGCTTCCCGGGGAGAAGAAATTTCGGGGGAGGGGGAGAGAAGAGGGAGATGTCTTCTCAGAAACGAGCCAAAAATTGGTAGTTTTGGCGTATATATATACAGGATAGATAGAAACGCAGTTACAAAGATTTTAGCAGGTACAAAGACTTCATTACAAAGATTTTCATTTCTGGCTGGCTCTTGCCAAGGCAGAAATTTCTCTGAGGGGGGGAGAAATGTTTTTCGAAAATGCTTAAAAGATATTAAATGCTATTTTTTGCTGCTGAGCTAAAATATTAGCTATTTTTAACCTAAATTTATGCTTAAAATAGCTAAAAATTCTTAAACATGTCTAAAAATCCGGCTAAGCCGAAAACATTTTCAAATTTACCCTCAAAACCTTTACCCCTTTAGGACACTTTCGCGCCAGAGACATCCGGG
>JASAND010022919.1:0-11189 GCA_030248195.1 Trissonchulus latispiculum
CGAAGAAGTTCCAATTTCGTCCTTTTTCTCTATTTCCACTTCTAGTGGCTATTTCACCTCTACTTCCATTTCTAGTCGCTGTACTTTTTTATTTTTACGTATATGTCGTCAGTTATAAAGCCGTGCTGTACTTCAGCAGCAGTCTAGTGCAGAACGACCTCAGATACAAACTATGCCCGCAATGAGAAACAAAAGCTTATACGGCACGGTTTGTAATGCCCTTCTGCAGTCATATGCAAAATTTCAGACAGTTGTAACTTATCTATAGCTAGTTATAAGCCGTGCTGTACTTCAGCAGCACTCTACTGCAGCGCAGCTAGACGCAAACGTCAGTGCCAAAAAAGGAGACTTATACGGCAAGATTCCCAATGCTATTCTGCACGTGCCTGCAGGATTTCATGACGATTGCATGTTATCTGTAGTTGTATCTGTACTTCTGCAGCACTCTACTGCAGTGCAGCCATATAGTAACATCGTAATAAGTATACGAAACGTATCTATAACGTGTTTTAGGACAGAACATACAGCACGGTGGAAGCTCGAGAGTGCACCAACTGACATAGCTACAGTTCCCCTTGCTAGAGGTACAATTATCACCAAGTTTCATAAGTTTAGCCGTTTACAGTAAGTCTACAGACCGCGTGCTATGGTTGCTGCATAACAGTACAGCACGATAGCAGCACCGCACTGCGCTGCGACTATGCTCATCGTGTTCAGCAGCCCCCCAAAACCAACTTAATTATGTAAATCCCACTAAATGGCCCAAAACAGCATATTTAGGCCTATTTTTGACTATTTTCTGTGGAGTTGGGACTATTTGGCCGGACCAACTTTGGGCCGGCCGCCTGAACGATCCTGGTCAGATATCGAAAATCGCCCTCGCTATTCCATGGCACCCAACCCATAGATTCTTATGCAACAATCCGCTTGCCTCTAGCTTGTTCCCTGAGCCCTGCAACTCTGACACAAAATAGGCCTTTTTTGGCCAAAATAGCCGTGAGGTCATCTTTGGCCGGCCGGCCGCATATTTCTAATCTGTGTAACTGGAATACGCATTCTAAACTGTGTAGCGTAAATACGCAAGCGCTTAGAAAGTGTGTGCTTGGAATACGCATGCATACTTTATACTTACTTATAGTGGTCCATTATATGCTATTATATGCAATACGTTATACGAAACGAAAACGAAAACGTTTACTCCAGGCGTTATAGACGGAAACAGACGTTGAAATAACTTTAACCAAAACTACCATTCCAAAAATACTAAACAAAACAAAACTTAGAATTGGCAATACCTGGACATACATATAATCGAAAACTACGCCGGGCAGAGACAGACAAACTAAGGTTAAGCAATTTAAATTACAAAAATTCAGGTATTTCGATTAATAAAGTTTTAGATCAATCACAAAAATTAACTGAAACAGAAAATGAGGTTTCAAAGACGAAGATTGCGAATCGACTGAATAAACCAAAATGTGAATATATATTATTCTTCTATCTACTTTACTTACTCTGTTAATCTGTTAACAAAATTGACAAATTGACAATGACTACATCAATTATACAATTCACCTATTCTAGGTAGAGCACTATCGCGCAGTACCTAATTAAATTAATGTTTACCTAAATAAAACTGCATACTACATTAATTCCTCTCAAGGAATCCAAAAATGACAAAACTGTAAATGGACTGTAACTGCAGCCGTACAAACCGAAGTACTTAACAGCCTTATTTGGTAAGCTATACTGTGGGAACAATGAATTTGATGATGAAGAAACAAATGATTCGTTTCGTTTATACAAATCTGCACGTAATGTTGTCTATGATCCTATTTTAGTATATGCAGTTGCATCACTGTAAGGGTGGTCTACCTACACTGCCAAAATAACAGACCCTGCAAACAAGACTGTTCGACGTCTAGAATGAACAAAACGATCTACATTTCCCAAAACAAAACCACATAAATATCCAACCATAATACACAGATATGCATGCAAATAAATAAACTGTATCCTGCTGTGTCAGGCCATGTAAAACAAACATAGAAAGCAGGATGTATGCAAAACAAACAAAAAACAGAGTATACACACAAACAAGTTGGCTAGTGAAATAATAGGTATTAAATAATAATATGAAACTTTTTCAGAGACTTTACAGTTTGCACAGACATAAAACTACTGGAATAAAACAGACTAAGGCTATCACTAAGGGAATCAGGAAAGAGTTTTCAACATCCTGTGATTCATAGGGATTTGGCTGACGAGGTCCAGAGGCAAACTCCCGCCTGGATTCAGAACTGGCCTGCTCGTCTTCCTCTTCCTCCTCCTTCTCCTCTTCTTTGGGCACTTCCAGTGGCTCCAGGCGAGGAACATCTGAAACACTGGAATTTCGCAAACCAGTGCGAGAAGACACAAGTAATTAGTAAGCATAATAACCTACCGTAAACAATGAAATAATCTGAAGAATTGTTCTCGTCTAAACGTTGTTTCTTGCTTATATTAATGATCTTGTAGATTCTATTTCTAATTCCTCGTGGTATGCAGATGATTCTAAGATTGTGTCTTTGGGTCCGCAGCGGGAACTAAGGCTTCAAACTGGGTTAGACTTATTCTTTGGGTGGGCAGAGGATTGGCAGTAGTGTTTGAGGCCAGCCGGGCCGGCCGGCTGCCGGCCGGACGATCGCCGGCCGGCCCGGCCCAACCCGGCTACCGGCCTAAAGCAGTTTGCAGTGCAGTAATTATAACTGCTAAGATATTTATTTTCGGATGTTATCTTAGAAAAATAGCACAGCATAGCATAAAAAATTAGCAAAACTATATTTGAAGTCCATTTTAAGCGTAGTTGCTCTATTTTGTAAATTTCTGATTGGTGATTTGTATCCCAGCCGGCGGCCGGCCGGTAGCCGGCGAGCAAACGTCGTCGGCCAGCGGCCGGCGGCCGGCAGGCCTCAAACATTAATTGGCAGGTGTTTATTTCGACTACCAAATCTTTCATTTTGCATACGGGAAGAAACAATCCGAAAGCCGTTTACCACATTGGGACTGCTCCGATTGTTTCGGTTGAACATTGCGTGGACCTGGGGGTTTTGATGGAATGGGACTTAAAATTTTCTCAACACGTGAATGGTATTGTCACTAAGGCAAATCGTGCTTTAACCTTGATTCTTAATAACTTTGTTTCTTTGGAGACTTCTGTGCGTTTAAAGTTGTACATGACTTATGTTGTACCTATTCTGTCATATGCGAGTGAAGTTTGGAATCCATACCTACTGAGGGACATTGATGCAATTGAAAAAGTTCAAACCAGATTTTGTGGTTCTCTGATTACACCGGGAGTGAGAACTTATGCTGAGCGATGTAAACATTTGCGTCTGATTCCTCTCGAGTTGCGAAGACTGTTTGCCGACCTCTGTTTAGTATATAAGATTATAAATGGAAAAGTTATTATTCATCCCGAATCCATCTTTATTTTTTCGAATGAATATAGAACCAGGGGGCACTGTTAAGGAAACACAGGTTCAGCACCAACTCTAGAAAGTACGCTTTTTGTAATAGAATTGTCGATCCTTGGAACTCTCTACCTGAATACGTTGTTACTGCACCTTCTTTGGGCGCTTTTAAGCTAGGATTACATGAATCAAAGCTACTTTTGGCTAGACATTTGAAACGTTTCTCTGATTGTGTTTGAAGTTGATAGTATCATATTGTGTTTTCGTTTGTGTAAACGTACGCAACATTTGATCAGATTTTGTATTCCTGGGCTTATTCTAGGGAATTTTTCTTGGGGGGGGGGGCCCTCGGGGGGCGAGTCATTCTTGGGGGGGGCGAAAATTTTTCAAAATTTTTCTAAAAACATGCCAAAAATAGCGCTATTGTTATAGTAATCGCCAAAAAAGGTTCGTTTTTAGTGCAAAAATAGCGCTTAAATAGGCAAAAATCGACTAAAAACCTCCGGCGAAGCCGGAAAATTTTTGAAAATTTGGCCTTCTGAGCGATTTTTTCAAAGCAAAAGTTGGTACCAAAAGGGGCACCCACTTTTTGGGGGGGGGCGATTTTTGGGGGGAACGATTTCTGGGTGGGGGAAGGGTGTTTATGGGGGGGGGCCACCCCCCCCCCCCACTAGAATAAGCCCAGTATTCTAATCTTCTGTTTTTGATTCAGTATATTTGTTACTGATGGATTTTTGTCGTGCGCTTGTCCTTTTCCATTGAAGTAAATTTTCTTTCTTTCTTTCTTTTTAAATTTACGTTTCACGATATCACTTTCATCATACCGGCACTTTTTGAAAGACTTTACTTTTCGGCCCTCTGTTGTAGTCTGAGTCCAAACAAACGGAGTAAGTTTCAAAATTCTGTACAGACCCTTCTTCAACACAAAAATTGCGAAAGCCATGGCGTTTAGACAGGAAACGCATAAAAGGAAATTACCACCTGAAGAACCTACACGAGCCGTACTGAGAAATGTTGTATTGAAAATGCCCACACAGGTCCAAATAAATAGTCATGTAAAATTATAACAATAATTGCCCAATAAAAAAATTAAACCCACCGTCAACAGTCCCTTTCATCACATAGAGTGCATTGATCTTGGGATTATCATGCTGAGACTGAAAAAATAAAGAACAATATTAACTAATTTCACTAAAGGGCACGGCTCGTCATACACGCACTGTGATCCAGAACAATGAATCAAGCTAAGACAGACATCAACAAAAAAGTGCAATCAGTAAAAACTCAGGGAGCCGGGTAGAGGATTATCAGCTCCTTAGTTAGAGCTAGCCTTTTGACCCGCAAAGAAATGTCTCTAAGCTCTTAATGCCAAAAAACCGAATTCATATATAGACTGGCATTTTTTAGCGGGGGTGGGGGGTGGGGGCCCCCACTTTTCGGTTCCCAATCCACTTTTCGGCAAGCCCCCCCCCCACTTTTTGGGGGTCGCTCAAAAGTGTCGAAAAAGTAAGTTTTTGAGGCCAAATTTTCAAAAGTTTTCTTAATTTTTAGCTAATTTATGGACTTATAAGTTAATTTTAAGCTTAAAAACAGCGATTTTTTTGTGTTTTTACTTAAAAAATGCTAATTTTTTGCTAAAAATTTTGGTATTGTATACCTTGGGCTCGCCTCCCCCCCCCCCACTTCCCCCTCCCTAGGGGGGGGGGCGAAGCCCCCCCACTTTCAAAACCCTAAAAAAATGCCAGATAGATAGATACAAAAGCTACATATAGATGAAAGCCGACCAATATCATAAGATACAGAACAACAATAATTAGCTAGCAGAACAGGTTACGCATTTATGCTTACCTTCACAAAGGTAACTGATAGTTTCCCATTGAAGTCTGAAACTTCTTCTTGTACTCTGAGTTTACCATTAATAATGCGAAAAGGAATAAGCTCATCGTGGGCAACACCTCTTCCGACAATTGAAAAAATGTCTAAGTTCTTAATAACTTCATGCTCTTCGTTCAACATCACATCAAATACCTAAAATGATACGGTAACATACAAGTATTAAAATGATTTGAAAGAAAATAAAAACAAGAACCTATGACACTGAGTACAACAAAATATGCTAAATATTTCGATTGATTGGATAAAAGTCAGGTACAGGTCCCCGTGCATCTCTAACTAAGTAAATAACTATGTATTAATTATTAAATACCGGATAATGATTACCTTTTGACCGGGTGCATTAAAGTAGACTTCACTAAATTTCAGGACCAGCACGAAATCGCCACTGGCGTCTCTGGGCATTTCCACGATGTATTCAAAGGAATCCAGACTGTATCGTTCAGTCTGATACAGAATCTGATCTCGCTGTGAGACACGTCCGATCAAATAGCGCCGTCCAAAATCTGACGGAATGCCCATTCGGCCTTCCAACGGATCGGCGCGATAGTGAATACCAGCACTGTCAGTGAATTCAGGACCACCTGAAACATTATATACGTATCTCAGTATGATCGGTCATAAAAAGAATAAAACTAGGAAGAGAAAAGAATCAAAAATCAAACTGATTAACTAACCACTTTATTGTTTCCTGTGGAGTTCGAACTGCTTTCGGTACATTTCTGAAATAGGCCATTTAATAAAATATCGAAGTTCAAAACGTGAATACTCAAAACAATGTTCACCTTTTTTCCACGACCGGCTTCGGGTTCTCACATCCTTCATCACGTGGATCTTGTCCCTGCTGCGTTGCAAAATTTCAGAAAATGGGAAGGTCGGGGACAAACTTCGTCATCCCATTTCCTGAAATTTTGCAACGCAGAAGGGACAGTATCCACCTGACTAAGGGTTTACAGGTAGAACCGGTAGAACCAGATATAGTGGAAGAAAGGCGAAAATTTTTCAAAAAATAAGCATATAATTATATACGTATTCACGATTTGGACTTTGATATTTTACTGATTCCCTTGTATCCCTGGACCCGTGAATAAGTTTCTGTTTTATCGATTATCTTTCCTGACATCGACCATTTTGAACGCGCACTGAACGATCTATATAGCAGCAATCTCAAAATGGCTCTTGACGACATGGTGGAATGGAGGCCCTTCCGAAGTCTATTTTGCAAAAAACCGCTTGCCTCTTTGGAATAGCTTCAGACTACCCAACGAAAAATATTAAATAAATTGGGTATATATACATCTACAAGGTATTAGCTTTCAAGAAAATGAAACACTACTGGTTGAAAACACATTCCAAGCGTGGTTTGCCGGAAAAGATAAACGGAGCTAACTTGAGCGGAAGACGAAATTTTGAGCAAAACTTTTTTGCTAGTCTAGGGAGGGATCGTTTACCGCACAGTACCTTATACACTCGTTGTGTAGCGATTCGGAATCGCGTCAGTATAACACAATAGAGAACGTTTTTATGCACGGGCCTTACCAGCATTTATGGCATCAATTATTTCACCAACGGCAGAGGCGTAATGACACAGGAAAGTCAATATAAGCGAAAGAATGTGCCACAGACACAAAAATTGGCGACGACTGTTCATTCTGATTCAATAGTGGGGATAGTTCAAACAACAACTAAAATTCAGTACACGTTTACGTAGCATACGTCTATATATATATGTATATAAGTATTCAGGGTATTTTTTACAGGGGGGGGGGGCGGGGGGCCCCAGCCGAAATTGACCTTCCCCCCCTCCGAAACTGCCTTCCCCCCCCCGAAAGCGCCCCCTCCCGGGATTTTTGCTTCCCCCCCGGGATTTTTTGTAGGCCCAAATTTTTGCCAAAAATAGGCCAATTTTCAAAAATTTTCCGGCCTCGCCGGAGATTTTTTCGTAAAAATAGCTATTTTTAGCTTAAATCCTGGCATTTTTGAGTTTCAACATGCAAAATACGCCAAAAAAACCCCATTTTTTGGCTCATTTTTGCAAAAAATCTCCCCCCGCGAAAATTTCTCCCCCCCCCCGGAAGCCCCCCCACCCGGAAAAAAATCCCTAAAAAATACCCTGTATATATATCTCCCTTGAGAAAAAATTGGGGGTGGGGATAGCCGAAATTAGGGTAGATGGGGTCAGGTGGTTTTGTGTGGGGTGGGGTCAGGAAAAATCGAATTTTGGGGAGGGGGTAAAAATTCTTTCTAAAAATTTAAGAAAAAATTGCGATTTTGCTAATAAACGCTACGTATTTACAACCAAAAATTAGCAATATTACAACTGATTTCGTCATTCTCCCGAAAAAATGGTATATATTTTTGCAAAAAGTTTTGATGTTTTTTTAATCTTGAGCGAAAAGTAGAAAATTTTGTGGAAGGGGTCTGGGATTTGGCCATTTGGGGGTGGGGTCTCTTCCTCCAAAATTTCGAGGGCGGAGTCGGAAGTCCATTTGGGGGATGGGTCCTTCCCCATCCCCATGTCGTCCCTTCCACTTTTCGGCGACCCCCCATTACAAAAAATTAGAAAACAATTTGAAAACATATCTGTACATTATAAAACAATTAGAAAACAATCAGAAAAATAAATGCTTTCTAATTGTTTTCTAGAAATGGGCTTCGTGTGGTCCGTGATTGGAAATAAGAGAAAAATGCAAAATTTTAGCAAAAAGTTTTGCGATTTTTCAAAAATTTTCTGAAAGAATTGGAAAAAATTGGCTGGAAATAGTTAAAAACGCTAAGAAATAGGTTTTAAAATGCAATAGGAGTAGTTTTTTATTAGTAGATACAAGAGTACATAATAACTAAGAGTGTGACAAGCGTCACAGCCAAGTTCGGGACATCTGCACGATAATCGGCTCCATTCCCTCCACAACCCCAGTGACCCCCCATAAATGAGTACCTAGTACACATTTTGTACCATCTGCTTGTATCTTTATGTGTTGAAGCTCGAAAGTGGCCAGCTGCAGATAGAACGTTTTTGACTTCAACACTTAAAGATACAAGCGAAGTGATGGTACACAAATGTGTACTAGGTACTCATTTGTGGGAGGAGGGGGGGGGTCACTGGGGTCTAATTTGTGGGGGGGGGGGGGGTGGGCCGTTATCGTGCAGATGATGTCCCGAGCTTAGTAACTAAGAGTGTGACGCTTGTCACACTCTTAGTTATTATGTACTCTTGGTAGATATTAGTATTATTAGTATTAGTAGATTTTATGTCAAAAAGGGCCATTTTTAGCTGAAAAAATTTGGGAACAGTTTTTCCTCAAAATTTCCGAATTTTCAGACCCCGCCAAGCCAGATTTGTACTGTTTACAGAACTTATATATATATATATATATATATATATATATATATATATATATTATAGATGGGGGGGAGGACAAAAATTTTGCCTTGGTCCCCCCCTTGTAGGATTCGAAAAAATTTTGTCTCCGATTTGGCTGAGAACTGAGAACTGGTCCTAGGGTAAATCGAGGTCGCTGACTTCAAAAATCTAATCGAGATATCGATCCGATGGATCGATCGATCAAAATCGATCAAAAAATTTTTGTCTCCGATTTTTGCGAAAAGTGCCCCTCCCTAGGGTAATTCGGGGGTGCTGATTCCGAATCTTTTCTTTAATCCCGAGTAAATCACGCCTTCTTAGTACTACGTACGCATCTTTTATTACACAGACGTGATTTGCCCCGCGGCCGCCCAACCCCAATGCCGCGACCACATACAACAGGTACTACATCTGCCACTGCGATGCTGATGCATGCAAGCGGCTACGCCGTGACAGGGTTAGTAGACAATTTATATATAACTCATACTAGGGCATGAGCGTATATATATATATATATATATATACACATTTTGACGCAAGGTTGGCAGCCCGGGTTTGTAGGCTATTAGATACATATTTGAAAGAAAAGACACGACTGAAAATTTGAAGTAATTTAGTGTATGAAAATTTGCGTGAAACGTAAACAAAATATGGCATGCAAAGGACTACTGTCCTTGTAGTGCACGCCCCCGCATAAACCTGTGCAACTGAGCTTCATGCATTAACAATTTGCAGTCGAAATTTTGTGAAAATCGATTGCTCGACCTCAAAAATCGATTTTCATCGATTTTCAAAAATTCGTCAATAACTTGATTTTGACAGCTCGGATCGAAATTTCAACAACAGATTCGGAATCAGCACCCCCGAGTTACCCTAGGGGCGACGTTTCCCGAAAATCAGCAACAAAAATTTTTTGATCCATCGATCGATCGGATCAATTTCTTGATTCGATTTTTGAAATCAGCGACCTTGATTTACCCTAGGGGCAAGCTCTCAGCCAAATTGGAGACAAAAATTTTTTTCGAGTCATAAGGGGGCCAAGGCAAAATTTTTGCCCCCCCCCCCCTCCCATCTATATACAGAAGCCAGCCCCCACCCCAAATCTCCGCTACACCTATGAGGATAAGTCAAAAATTCTTGGAGGGGCAAAAAGGGGTAATTTCTGAGGAGCTCTGCGTCCCCATCCAGTCCAGGGCTCCTGCTTTCTAATTTCAAAGTATAATCAAGCGGGAAAAAACCCACTCGCCAATGCGGGAAAAACCCACCCCAGTGTGGGCTTACTGGTATGAGCTATCTAGGATTTTAATAGCCTATCCTGAAGAGTATCCAAAATAACCCTGGAGGGTGTATTATGGTAGCTCCCTATGCTTCCCTAAAATTTTTTGAGACTTTGAAATTTTTGTCCGACCAAGTGCCGAAATTTGGTAAACTTTGCCGGGCCACCCTGAACTACTGGAAAGCCCCAGACCAAAGCGGATTATAATATGTACCTGTAGGACATCTGTTGTGCTTCATGATGATATATGCCACGCTGCACTGACCCCTCCGGTGCGACCTGGGGTGACCTGGAGTTGGCGGGAAAAAACCCACTTTTCAAAATTAAATTTTTTCTAACCATTGACCGGGAAGGTCAAACCAATACATACATTTGTTTAATAGAGCTTATAGATTAAACAAGAATAAAAATGCTCCGATGGAGCATGAAAAATGCAATATGGGTGACATTAGGTTTTAAGCGGACATAGGACTAGGTTTTAAATCGTTAATATGGGAGGGGAGGTATCAAATGACCAGAGGATTAGTTTAAAAGTGCACCTAATCTGGAACAGCTTCGCTGAACAACCCATATTCGCGAAAACTTACCAGATTGCTATCGGCAGTTCCTCGGAAAATTTGGCACTTTGTCAAGATGACTCTGCAAGGATGTAGTTATGCTCATACAACTTATAATATATAATAATACACGTACGTGTCAACTGCTTTTCGCATCGACTTATCGATACAAGATTCTGCGCAGACGGCGCAGAAGAAACACCTTGAACACCCTTGTAACCAAGAACTGCATTATCTCTTTGGAATAAGCCCTATTATTTCCCAAAATCCTCGCGCTTGCCCTGCGGAAAGCTTTACAATGGTGAACGTACTCGTTTATGTAATATTTGGAGTGGAAGCATGAGTGACCGCGAATATGGGTTGTTCGTCGTAGCTGGTCCATATTAGTGCGCTTTTAACCCCTAGTCCTCTGGTCATTGTACAACCTGTTACCTCTCCTCCTGGTTGTATTAACGATTTTGAAACCCAGGTCTCATGTCCGCTTAAACTAATGTCACCCATATTAGATTTTTCATGTTCCATTTGGAGCATTTTTATTCTTGTCCTATTTCATTTTTAAGGTTCCTGTAAACCGCAAGTAACAATGTCAAAGTTCTATAAAAACAAATCTCAATCATTAATTCCTGTCAAATGGTAGTACAGAACAA
>JASAND010022921.1:0-18917 GCA_030248195.1 Trissonchulus latispiculum
GAGAGGGGTAGGTAGAGGCACAAAAACTGTAGGCAACAGGACTTGGCCGTCTTGGTAGGTCGACTTCGACACGACCACAATTATTGCACTTTTCACAGAAACAAGTGCCACCGAAGTAATCGTGGCGACGGTGACCGAGAACGACCGCCAAAAACATCCCGAACAATTCAAGTGGGTGGTGAGGAGCCAGTAGCGCCACTATTGTTACTGCGACCGGCTGAACGCCGCTTCGGAGGAGGTAGGATGCACCGTGGTGTCGCGGTCCCGGCATACGGGCTGATCTATGATGTTCCGGACGAACTGTCAAGGCTCCATCCGGAACTCGGAACCACAAAGATGGAGCCCTAGCGGTTCGGCGGCTGCGTCGGGCTGGTGGAGCGGAGCCGATTGAGCCGTTCAAAGACCCGAGTTAGGCTTGGGGGCAGGTTCACAGGGTGGTCAGTGGGGCATTGTCTCCGAGACCAATGGAGTTGGGTACTTGGGCATACAGTAACAGCAATGACAGGTTAATAATAACTAACAGCAGCAACACTCTGTGTATGTGCACTGTGTATATCTAATACAACAACTCTGTGCCATGAAAATATACTAAGCCTCCTGAGAAGCTCGAATAGAATACGGTAGTAAATTTTTCGAGGGGTGGAAAAGTACAGTTAGGTCGGTGCGTGCACATGGTTTGCAGTCACTATAGTTTGCAAGAATGTCTGTTCGAGAGAATCGATTGCAGTTGATATGCCAGCTGATACGAAATACAGTGATCTCACTGCAGCAACTACAGTACAGTTTAGTGAGACCAGAATTCGAGAACGCCCATTGTAAGAAATTGCAAACTTTTAAGAAGTCAGAAGATTGACGTATGTAGAAGCTTTTGTGCCAATGTTCTGCCTACAATAAAATTTAAATTAATTTAAAGTAAAACTTTTGAATATAGTTCCGGCTCCAAGTTCCTGATACGGTAGGTCGGACCGACACTCGGCTTCGCAAGAATTGTTCCCAGCCGCGCCCAAGTGGGCTCGTTGATTCGAGTTCGACCGAAGCTCGAGGCCCGAGCTTCTCCACCGAGCACAACCCTAGCTGTATAAACCATTTATATATATATATATAAACCATTGTTAAAAACCATTTTCGTACATTTCTTTTAAAGTATTGGCATCTTTTATAATATGTATATATAATATTATAATATAAACAATTTATATTATATATATATAAACCATTGTTAAAAACCATTGTACATCCACAAATCACCACGTCATTGTCGACAAGATTGCGGCCGAATATCTCTTCCCGTGACGAGTCTCCATTATCATTGACTTTCTGAAGAGTTGCTCATCTATTCTTGAAGAATCAAATCAAAGTATCAATAAAAGTAAGTATTTTCTTTAAAACTATAGTTGGCATATCTTATAATATGACAGTACTGTCTCGTCAAAAATATTTAGTGCGGGATATTATCCATTGTATGCGTAAAATTACACAGTAACAGCGCCATTCTTACAAGTTTTTGGCGCAACAGTACGTTTAAATTATTCAATGTCCAATAATTCATTACAAGTTTACTCTAAAAGTTTTCATCGTGAATGATGTTAATTCTTCTGGGCTAGCTACAGCAGTTTTGGCAACTATGTGCTGAAGCTCGCGAAGAGTTTAGTTGTTGTTAGTTGTCAGCTCGAAGTTGGGCTTGGTTGAGTATGTTTGAATCCGGTTGCAAACTCGAAGTTAGAGTTACCTCCGTCTCGTTGCTTGTTTTTGTTTTCTGCTTTCTTCTTCTTCTTCTTCTTTTTCGATGATGATGCCGCCGCTGCATAACACTACAGTAGCTACAGATGGCAAGCCCTGTGAATTTGAACTTGAATGTGGAATTGGGCATGAAACATAGTTACCTCGCTACGGATGAGCGAAGAAATGCCAACTGGGAACAACTCAGTTTGACTGACTGGAAAATAGTCAGTTTGAATGTAAGTTGGGAGTTGACCATGTGGACGTGGCGATAGGAATAAGGAACCCTGAATCGAATTATAAAATTACTAGATAATTTATTGCACAGTGCACTGCGAGATATGCTTTTCATAGTGCTTGAGTTTAGGCCCAAGAACTGTCACTTAAATGTTGTGAAACAATAATGTGATGGCCTCACTAATATATATATTATTTAGAATTAATCATGAATAAAAATTTTAAAAAAGGAATTGCATTCTGAAGTGTTCAATTTTTTTATAATTTTCACTTCTCATTTGAGTTCTCCTACTTGCTTACAGTGAGCGTCTTCGACGATCACATAGTCGTTGGTAAACCAACGAATTGGCTAATCTGAAGTCAAAAACGACTGAAGATCACTACTAAAGTTACACCGAGCATTGGCAACCCTCAGAATTATACTCTCGTCCAACCTTGCTCAAAGTTGCTGTAGGCCAAAAGTAAATTTTAGCGGGATCGGCAAAAGTAAATTCGGTGAATATATATAAAGTTATAACTGACGCTGAAATTCAATATTATTCTTTACCATTAAGCAATAAATTTCGCAAAGCAAAACATAAAATAAAATTTTGTTTTGAATTTATGGGGACCGTTGCTTACAGGGTCTCGCGTCTGATTGAGTCCACAGTTCGGCAATGCGAAAATGCGTCATTTTATGTGCCGAGTTCAGGATGGAGTCTATCGAACAGCCGCTACTTCGCGGAAACGTCATTTTTGGGAGCCCACCAAAAAGCCACAGACGCGTGGCTTCGCAGCAGCACGCCTGGCCAAATTTTCCGCTCGTGAGTTTCGATTCAAGATTCCTTCCAAAGTTGCAGATCGAGAACTCGCTAGCTGCTGAAACCAGAAGAGCACGTGTTAGCGAAAAATTCACTGCTCTGAGCCACAAACGCGGCTGCGGGATAACTACAAAATGATCAATCACATTTCCGAGATAGTCATCAATCAGTTCGTACATTGTAATCGGATACTCCGTTTCAGAAGGATTCAAGGAATCCACGTATTATAAAGCACATCTATCTATCTTTTGAAAGAATTATTCTCTACGTTTAGCTAACACTGTCGGAAAAATGTTCGAATGATCTTCGCTAAATGCACGGCAACAGCACATGTTGGTTTAGAGCGAACTCAGCGCGCCGCAGATATTCTGGGAGCGTTTGTTCAGTCAGTGATGTTCACTTAGTTCATGTGCACACTGCGGATGTACCCGCTCAAACTGGTTACTGTAGCTTCTACCAGGGCTGGTGGACCAGGAGCACGGACAAGTTTCCGAACGCGGTGTCAGGCACCTCCTCAAATTCACGAAACTGTGACCTAGAAGAGAGAAGGAAGAAGTGGACACTCACCATTGAAACGGCCGGGATCGGAGCTCACGGCCCCTCTGCTCTAGAGTCAGACATACCAACATCAGCTCCCATTGCAGGCTTGTAATCTTTTCTCTATGCCTGCTTCCCTACAATACCAACCAATTTAGTAAATAAGAGTCCATGATTTTCTTCTATATTCTTCTTAATAATATGTAATTATGCACTCTTGAAAATACGTAATGAATTAGAAAATAAGTATTATAAAATAAAAGTACACTATTAAAAGTTGTTCACAATTTTCTGTCTACCGTGATTCTCACGCCAAAATTTTCAAATTTCTGAAGCGCACAAATACAAAAGTTTTCAATGCCGATACGGTACCCGTAAAAACACTATTTCCGTTTAAATACACGATGACAAGATTGTGTAGTGCTGGAATCCTAATTAAACCTTTGGGATTGAAATTGAATTACAGGCAATTTATAAAACACCCAGAAAAAGTTTTGTAAATAATTTCTGGGTGTTTT
Organism: Trissonchulus latispiculum; assembly: GCA_030248195.1. NCBI lineage: Eukaryota > Metazoa > Nematoda > Enoplea > Enoplida > Ironidae > Trissonchulus > Trissonchulus latispiculum. Next base: position 3,812 of record JASAND010022921.1, read on the forward strand.
ATAGAGTACCTGTAATTCAATTACTTCAATCCCAAAGGTTTGAATTAAGTTTAACACTACACAATCTTGTCATCGTGTGCTAAACGAATAGTGTTTTTGATTTTTGGACACTAAAGTATCGGCATTGAAAACTTACATATTTGTGCACTTCAGAAAGTTCTCTTACTAAAGTTGTACTGGCGTGAATCGCTTGATTGAACAGAAATTGAGATTTAACTTTTTAATAGTGTACTTTATTTATTTTATAATATATTTTCTAATATTCATTACGTATTTTCAAGAGTGCATAATTGCACTATTATTAAGAAGAATATATAGAAGAAAATCATGGACTCTTGGTATTTTACTAAGTTGGTTGGTATTGTAAGGGAAGCAGGCATAGGAAAGATTGATAAGCCTGCAATGGGAGTCCAGCTGATGGTCCCGTGGTGTAGTGGTTTAGCATGTCTGACTCTAGAGCAGAGGGGCCGTGGCTCGATCCCCGGCGGGACCAATTCTTTACTTTCAATGGTGAGTGAAACGCTGAACCTCCCTCTTCCCTTCTCTCTTCTAGGTCCTGGTTTCGTGGGTACGAGGGTGCCTGACGCCTCGCGTTCGGGCTTGTCCTCGGTTCTTCCTGGTCCACCAGCCCTGGTAGAAGCGCTACAGTATTAGTTTGAGCGGGTACATCCACAGTGTGCACATGAACTCAACTAAGTGAACATCACCGTTGCTGATGCTGACCCTAGTAGCGACAAGCGCTCCCAAAGATATCTGCGGCGCGCTGAGGTTCGCTCTAAATAACGTAATAACTGTTACGTTATTTAGCGAAGATCGTTCGAACATTTTTCCAAGTTAGGAGCAGTGTTAGCTAAACGTATAAGGAATAATTCTTTCAAAAGATTATAGATAGATGTGCTTTTATAACTCCATTTTGGACAGCTCCATTAAGTTCCTTGAATCCTTCTAAAAAGTTAAAGCAGGTGAATCCGTTACAATGGGATGACAACCGCAGACTGATTGATAACTATCTCAGAGCTAATGATTGATCATTTTATTAGTTATCCCGCAACCCCGCGTTTAATTAATCAGAGCAGTGAATTTTCAGTTTTTCGCTAACACGCACCAGTGGTCTTCTGTTTCAGCAATTGCTTGAGTTTCTCTCGATCTGCAACTGGAAGGAATCTTGGATCAGAAGCATACTCCAGCTCTTTCTTCAGCCAAGCTTGAGCGGAAGGATTGGCCAGGCGTGTAACATGCAAAGTACAAACGTCTGTGGCACAGTGGATGCAAAATTGGTCGATACCAGCGTTTCCCTTGAAATGCTTAGCTGTTCGATAGACTCCATCCTTACCAAGGACTCGGCACATAAAATGACACATTTTCGCATTGCCCGAACTGTGGACTCCAATCAGGTACTGAGGACCACCTTTTCTTCTCCTTCTAAGCAACGGTCCACCAGAATCTCCCTAAAAACAAAAATTTTATTTTATGTTTGCTTTGCGGAGACACACAGTTGCTAATGGTAAAGAAATAATATTAATTTCAGCGTCAGTTCCACGCAACTTTATATATATTCACCGAATTTACTTTGCCCGTCCGCTAAAATTTACTTTGGCCCCAGCGCCTTTTGAACAAGGTTGGACGAAATTGATATAATTCTGAGGGTTGCCAATGCTTTCAGTTGTAGCTTTAGTAGTGATCTTCAGTCGTTTTATGACTTCAGGTGCTCCAATTCGGTGGACGCCTAGCTTTATTTCTTACTCTATGTGATCGTCGGGCGAAGTGGACTTCACTGTAAGCAAATATAAGTGAAACTTCAAATGAAGTGAAAATTATAAAAAAATTGAACACTTCAGAATCTGAATATAACAATTCCTTTTTAAAATTTTTTATTCATTGATTAATTCTAAATAGTATATATATGAAATTGAGGCCATCACATTATTGTTTCTAACATTTAAGTATTCGGACAGAGCAGAATAATGTAGGCCTAAATAGCACTATGAAAAGCATATCTCGCAGTGCACTGTGCAATAAATTATCTAGTAATTTTATAATTCGATTCAGGGTTCCTTATTCCTATCGCCAGTCCACACTTGGTCAACTCTAACTTACATTCAAACTGACTATTTTCCAGTCAGTCAAACAGGGTTGTTCCCAGTTGGGCATTTCTTGTCAGCTCATCCATAGCGGAGTAACTATGTTTCATGCCCCTCAAATTCCAATTCCACATTCCAAAGTTCAAAATTCTGTTTTTATCGGCAAGGCTTGCCATCTGTGTGCCTGCTAGTGTTATGCAGCAGCAGCAGCAGCAGCAGCAGAAGAAGAAGAAGAAGAAAGAAAGCGAAAAAAACAAAAAACAAAGAACAGCGAAACAACTAAATTGGAGAGCCCAACTCTAACTTTCGGGAACCTACCCAACCGGATTCCAACGCTACTCCCCAACCAAGCCCAACTCAACTGACAACTAACAACTAACTAAACTCTTCGCGAAGCTTCCTTTTATAGTTGCAAAACTACTGCTGTAGCTAGCCCAGAAAAGAAATTAGCTTTATCATTCACGATTAACTTTAGAGTAAACGTAATGAATTATTGGACATTGAATAATTTAAACGTACTGTTGCGCTAACTTTATAAGAATAATGCACTTCTGCGCCACACTGCTGCGCTGTTGCGCAGTGTAATTTACGCATACAATGGATAATATCCCACACTAGAATATTTTTGACGAGACGAATTCTGTCATATTATAAAAGATATGCCAACTATAGTTTTAAAAGAAAATACTTACTTTTATTGATACTTTTATTGATAGGCAACCAGTTCTGGTTGATTCTTCAGGAATAAGTGAACGGCTCTTCGGAAAGTCAATGATGAGGACTTCGTCGCAATTTCCTCAGGGAGGATGTTCGACAATCTTGTCACGACCGGGATGAAGCTCCGTTGGTGATGGTGATTTGTGAAATGTACGAAAAATGGTTTTTAACAATGGTTTATATATATATAATATAAATTGTTTATATTATAATATTATATATACATATTATAAAAGATATGCCAACTATAGTTTTAAAAGAAAATGTACGAAAAATGGTTTTTAACAATGGTTTATATATATATATATAAATGGTTTATATATACAGCTAGGGTTGTGCTCGGGCCGTGAATCGGGCCTCGGGCTCGGTTCGGACTCGGGCTCGGGCAGGCCCCTTACAGGCGCAGCCCGAGAAATAATTCTTGCGAAACCGAGTCGGGTCGTTCGGGCCATTGTATCAACTTACCGTATCAGGGTTGATTCTGGAGCAGATATTTTTGGAACTATATGTAACATACAGGTCCCCCTCTCCTATTCAAAAGTTTTACTTTAAATTAATTACTTCTTAAATTTTTATTGTAGGCCAAGCCTACATTTCTTCCCAAAAGTCTCCCCGAGGCCCTTCTACATACGTCAATCTTCTGACTCTTAAAAGTTTACAATTTCTTACAAATGGGGCCGTTCTGCCATTCTCTCGTCATTCTCTCTCCAAACTGTACGCCTAGTTTAACGCAGTACTAGGATGCTATCTATTTCGTATCAGTAACTGTAGCAACCGTTTATATCAACTGCAATCCTGCATTCTCTCGAACAGACCATTCAACTCTCATACAAACTATAGTGATCACTATAAACCATGTGCACTTGCCGACCTAACTTGTACTTTTCTTACCCCTCAGGGGGCGAGTTGCTACCGTATTCTATTCGAGCTTCTCAGGAGGCTTAGTATATTTTCATAGCACAGAGTTGTTGTATTAGATATACACAGATTATACACAGAGTGTTGCTACTGTTGGGCCACTACTGTTATTAACCTGTCATTGCTGTTACTGTATGCCCAAGTACCCAACTCCATTGGTCTCGGAACCAATGCCTGACCACCCTGTGGTCTCGGAGCCTGCTCCCCAGAGCACCCTAACTCAGGTCTTTGAGCGGCTCAATCAACTTCCGCTCCACCAGCCCGACCTCCAAGCCAGCCGCCCAGCTTGTCCGAACCACCGCTTAGGGCTCCATCTTTTGTGGTTCCGAGGATTCCGGTGGGCCTCGGTAGAGGTCGTCAGACACATCATAGATCAGCCCCGGTATCTCCAGGACCGCGAACACCTGATCCCGTCATCACAGAACCCTATCACGTTTCCATAGAGGTAATTCCTTCCTCCCCTCCTCCGAAGCGGCGTTCAGCTCGAGAGTCGCCTCAGCCAACCAATAGTGGCGCTACTGGCTCCTCACCACCCTTGGAAATTGTTCGGGATGTTTTTGGCAGTCGTTCTCGGTCACGGCGTGGGTCCCGTCGTGAGTCTCCTGCCCGTTGTCCCGATTGCAAATTGGCTCTCGGTGGCACTTGTTTCTGTGAAAAGTGCAATAATTGTGGTCGTGTCGAAGTCGACCACCAGACGGCCAAGTCCAAATATTGCCCTAGTTTTGTGCCTCTACCTACCAGGCGGAACTGTCGTAACTGCCGTGATGCACGTGGCGTACATGGTCTGTGTCGCTGCATCATGTACTGCACACAGTGCAACAGCGTTGATTGCTGTTGTGGAACACCCCAGTTTGACTTTACTGCCCTTACCTATGATGATGGGCTGCACCGTCATTATGAACGGGAGCTCCACCACTACTTCAATTCCCTTCGTCACCAGCCTCCCGAGGTGACACCTCTTTCCCTCCGTGACATTCAGAACTCTGGGAAGCCAACTTACTTGTTTCTGGCAGCTGTGCTCAAGGAGAAGCTCCGTTCCCGGGACATCTCTTGTGACATGGAGGTTCCACATGGAGGTTCCTCGAGGGTCTGACCTTATTGTTCAGGTACCAATGGCTCCAGCCATACTTCAATTCTTTTCCACCATTGAGGGTGCTGCAAACATTCGATTTTACGTGCGAATGGTCTTTGCCTACTGGACTATTTTCAAGCCGCCGGCCTCCGATCGCCACTCTCGTCGACGATTTCTCCACCGCCTTGGTAATCTACTTACCGGCGTTGATGGAGACGAGCTTCATCCGGAAGCCACTAGTGCCACCCGGCATACTCATGCTTTGGCCCGTTTCTACACCGATCACCTGGTGCACTGTGTATTCGCTGTGATCAACCACTGCTACCAGGAGGGCCTATTCCAGGATCCGTTGGACGACATGTTCAAGCTCCTTCTGCGTACCAGCCGCGAGCGAACCTTCAAGACCTATTCTTATGATGGACTATTTGTGTCCCGAATCAATTCCCGTCATACCATCTGTTACGTCGTTTCCCGACGCCGCCAGCCCTACGTCTATGCCATTTTTAGAAATCCTTAGAAAATCTGTACTGTCTACAGTTGGTTTGCTAACTATGTTTTTTGTTTTTTTGTTTCGAAGACGAGCCATTTTGACGGTGAGGCAAGTGTAACATACAGATCCCCCTCTCCTATTCAAAAGTTTTACTTTAAATTAATTACTTCTTAAATTTTTATTGTAGGCAAAGCGTACATTTCTTCCCAAAAGTTTCACCCCAATAATTTTAATCTCCCCCAGGCCCTTCTACATACGTCAACCTTCTCTCTTAAAAGTTTACAATTTCTTACAAACGGGGGCCATTCTGCCATTCTCTCGTCATTCTCTCTCCAAACTGTACGCCTAGTTTAACGCAGTACTAGGATGCTATCCGTTTCGTAGCAGTAACTGTAGCAACCGTTTATATCAACTGCAACCCTGTATTCTCTCGAACAGACCATTCAACTCTCATACAAACTATATTGATCACTTTAAACCATGTGCACTTGCCGACCTAGCTTGTACTTTTCTTACCCCTAGGGGCGAGTTGCTACCGTATTCTATTCGAGCTTCTCAGGAGGCTTTGTATATTTTCATAGCACAGAGTTGTTGTATTACGGTCTTGCTTATCCGTAAGCGAGGGACCACTACTGTCATTAACCTGTCATTGCTGTTACTGTATGCCTATAGTAGTGTCCCGCCAATCCCTTGGCAAGGGGCAATAAACCAAGAAATCTCTCAAATTGAGGTGGTTGTCTCTATAATCTCCCATAAACGAGTCTGCTGCGACTCACTCTGCTACATATACATAGGACACATGAAAGCTATTACGAGTTAGATCTTCATCTTAGTCATGCCTTTTTGTGCGACTACAGGTATCAGGTACGCAGTTTTGATCAACTACGATGCGATGCGGCTGTACATTTGCTGAATTACTAAGATAAGTTTTTAGAATAAACTGATATAAACTGATTTAAAACTGTCTGTAAATTATTAAAACTGAGATTTCTATCGATCAAAACACCATTTGAGTCTATCAGTATTTATCAGTTTCTGGCAGTAGTTTTGAGTTATAAATTATTATATCATCCAGTTTGGAATCTGCCAACAACGTCATACTACATACATATGTTATAGCGCAGTCTGTATGAATTATTAGTCCCGCCCGACCATTGCTTACCTTATGGTTATGGTTAATCTTTACTTCAGCAAACTTACAGTTAATCATTCATAGTTTTGTTTGTGGTTCTAGCATAGTCTCCACAACAAAGTAGTTTGCCGATAATAACAACATGCGGACCGAACTATACAGACAGCGGACTGAAAGGCTGGTGCTGACCATCATACACAACAACACCTCGATAACCTAAGTTGTTCTGTTCAACTTTACTTGCTGATTGTTAAAATTTTACTTTATGAATTAGTGCAGCTACTTACGCTTCTACATGGAAGGCAGCTGTCCTATCGTTCCCATTGGAGAGCTCGTCCCCTTTTCTGCAGCAAACTTTTCCAATAAAGCTTTGCGAGCAAGCTATTAATAGACTTCTGCCATCTTAGACACTGTTGTTAGGCGGGGGGGGGGAGGCAGGTACTGTCGGCTTGACGACGATAGCTGCCTTGAGGGTGACTGAGGCTACTTCGGCTGTGCTGACCCTGGCCAATAACCGCACGCCAGTCTGGCTTGGGGGCCATGTTTTCTGTCCTTGGTCTTCGTTTGTCCGCTCCTTTGACTTTTCTGTAGTCTGCGGTGAGCAGCATCTGTCGTGTCTGCTATTGAACCGATCGATGTTGAGCCAAATACAAAAAACAAAAAAGTATCAGGTAGCAATAATACGTCGCATTTGATTCCTGCTTATTGCTATTATAGGTAGTCTGCAAAGTTTTGAAAAAAGAAAACACCGCGTTCATTAGGTATTTTTAGAATTATATCTCATATATTATTCAAATATTCTAATTCAAATATAAAAGCTTACATTTTCGAAATATACCTATATTTAAAGTGCTTATTTATATTTCTGAAGATGTAGATATTTGTTTGAACATTAGTTAAAATAGCTTCTTTTATTTTTCAAATATTTTAAACTTAATTTTTGTTTCATTTTAATTTAATAATTTTTCATTTTAATAATTACCCAATAAGGTAAGTACTTTTTCCAAATCCTGAAGCAACTCGGGCTGCCCGAGCGGTTCGGGCCGTGGATCGGTTCGGGCCGCTCGGGCTTCTCGGGCTGGTAGGGCTGTTCGGGCCGTGAATCGGTTCGCCGCTCGGGCCCATTGCTGACGAATGGGATGGGATCCCTATCCCATGGGATCCCATGGAATCCCATAGGATGGGATGGGATGGAATGGGATTCAGATCTCGTCCCATATGGAATGTAGGATTACTTGGGATTGAATCCGCTTTCACAGTGGAATACCTACCAAAATTTTGCATTTTGAATTTTAACTTTTGACATTTGTTTCAAAATTATAAAAATGTCTAGATGCATCAACATTATTGAGCTGTTTTAGCCCGAACCAAGACTTCGACATCGGATTTGACTAGGGAGTGGGGAGGTGAACTGACACCGACTGACACCGACTAATTCCTTATGCAATTATTGCTTCCGGTTTCAGTTTGGTCATAGAAGGTTACAGCAGCGATGGAACCGGGGGTCGTTTCACAAAAAACTTAAACTACTTAACTTAAACGGCTTAACTTAAACTACTTAAACTTCTTAAAAAATTCGTTTCATAAATAACCGACTTAAACTACTTAAAATACTTAAACGGCTTAGTGGCTTAAACGACTTAACTTAAGGGGGGGGGGGTCCATTTTTGGGCTATTTTTTACTTTCTCCGATCTCGCTGCTTTTCACATATTTTATTGTCAAAATGGTACATTTTAACTAGTTTTTAAAATTAAAGTCGTAGCTCTTACGGTTGTCGAGTAATCTCAGCTCAAAGTTGAGATTTCATGTGTTAAACATAGGAAATTTTAAAAGTTGTCATTTTTCGCGTGCGCCAGAAAATCTTCCGACAAACGTTGATGAAACTGGACAAATTATACATTAAAATAACGCTGAAATGGTAAACTGCGGTATCTTGGAATTAGAATTTTAATTTAGGGCTTTAAAATTTTTTTATTAATTTTTGAAGGATTAAAATTTAAAATTAAAGTCGTAGCTCTTACGGTTGTCGAGTAATTTCAGCTCAAAGTTGAGATTTCATGTGTTAAACATAGGAAATTTTAAAAGTTGTCATTTTTCGCGTGCGCCAAAAAATCTCCCGACAAACGTTGATGAAACTGGAAAATTATACATTAAGATAACGCTGAAATGTTATACTGCGGTATTTTGGGATTAATAATTTTAATTTAGGGCTTTAAAATTTTTTTATTAATTTTTGAAGGATTAAAATTTGACGTGATGCTAAAATCGTGTTAAATTTTAATCCTTCAAAAATTAATTAAAAAATTTTAAAGGCCTAAATTAAAATTCTAATTCCAAGATACCGCAGTTTAACATTTCAGCGTTATTTTAATGTATAATTTGTCCAATTTCATCAACGTTTGTCGGGAGATTTTTTTGGCGCACGCGAAAAAATGACAACTTTTAAAATTTCCTATGTTTAACACATGAAATCTCAACTTTGAGCTGAAATTACTCGACAACCGTAAGAGCTACGACTTTAATTTTAAAAACTCGTTAAAATATAGCATTTGGACAATAAAATATGTGCAAATCAGCGAGATCGGAGAAAGTCGAAAAAATGGCCCAAAAATGGACCCCCCCCCTTAAACGACTTAATTTAAGTAGTTTAAGTAGTTTAAGTCATTTATTTATGAAACGAATTTTTAAGAAGTTTAAGTTAAGCCGTTTAAGTTAAGTCGTTTAAGCCGACTTTTAATGAAACGAATAACATCGAAATGGTAGTTTAAAGGTGCTGGTCCGGTATTTGCAGCAAACTTTGAAAGACTGTAAATTACTCAATTCTTAGAGTTCAACAATAATCCAGGTATTACTTTAAAGCTTGGAATGTGCTTGTTATAACTACGCAGAGTACAGCTGGTTTAGTTCAATAGTTCTACTTGGACATGCAATTGCATGAAAACAATTTTGAACATGGGTTTCTCCAGGTGTAGGACAGCTAAAGAAAAGCGACCAGTTCCAGCTTCGTAAGAAACGTCTTCCCGAGGACTATCTTTTATGAAATTGATTAACGAGCAAACAAGCTCAATATTTTGAGAAAACTGTTAATTCTGTCTGTTTCGCCAAAATTTTTTAAGTTCTGGCGAATTAAAGCCAATTTCTTTAAAACCCAAGTGTTTTTGTTTTCGACAATGATATAGCAAATTTGACTAAATTTCAACAGTAAATATAGTTTAAAAGATACGGACCAGCTGCTGTTTCCTTTGTGCAGTGTATTTTACTATAATTAGGTTGATGCAACTAACAAAATTTCTAATATATTACTAAAAGTAGGCCTTAGGCTTAAGTGGGCCAGCGGATATAAAATTATCGATTAGGGTTGCTCTCGCAGGCGTTTTTTGGCTAAAGCGATAGCTTGTCAAAGTTACAAAGTGTTGGCAAAATCCAGGTTACGCATACATTTTGCCGATTTCTCCATCACAAAATGAGTTCATAGTAACTAAGAAATGGTCCACCAGCTACTGGGCAGAGGTATCGAATGATGTAAAAGATGTCTCGGCAAAAAATTACTTTAGCCGGTAAAAAATCTCAACTTCACTTCTTCAAAAAATCATTAGTTTAATTAAATTATTAATTAATTAATTAATTAATTAAATTAATTAATATTAATAATATTAATATTAATTTCATTGTATAGTTAAAAATGTTCAGCCACATTTTGATGTATGATGGCTTCTTCGCTCCCAGAATTAAATGAATACTAATGGTTCAAAGTTGTTGTCAATAAAAGGAATCACCACGATAAGCTACCATGTGTAATTGTTACTTATAAATGTAAAAAAATGTTAGTCGTGCTAAAATTGTTGTGTGCTAGAGCCAGAGCAAGCCCTAGAGTGTTGCCATTGAGTCAAAATCATCTTATGCAAGTCAGCTTGTTAATTGTGTAAAAAACAATTGGTTCTCATTTGGGACAACATTTTCAAGCAAATCAAGCTTTGCTTTGTTCATTTAGAAGGCTTTTTTCATTTAGAAGCTGATACAAGCTAAAATTAGACAAAAAATTTAGTATTTGAAGTATTAACGGATCTTAAAAAATAGTTACGCTTGTATCGGTAGTTTAGAATTAAAGTACTCTTTGAGAGCTTTCGAACAATATAGGAACGACTTTTCAACTCCCAAAATTGCGTGAGTTATGAAGCTTTTAAAATGGTCATTCAAATGCGCATTCGTTTAAGTCGTTTAAGGTGCTGGTATCGCTTTGTGTAAATTTGACCCTATAGGCTTTAATTCTTTATGAAAGTGGATGAAACTTTTCAAATATACTATTTCTGTGCTCTTTAACATTCTGGGACCAGTCCCGCATTTTTAGGTGCAAAGATAAGAAATTTCTGGTTTTTGCCATTATTCTCTCAGCACATAGTCGAGACACCAGATTGGTTGGTATGGCTGGAAAGAGGGCACAAAAATGAACATTTTTGCTTTTACAACTTTTGAGCTATCTCTAGTGGTTAAGTCAGTATAAGCAAAAACCGATTTTTGGGGTCCAAAAATGGCCATTTTCGAGGAAATCAGTTTTTTCAAAATTACTGCCACATGTTTAGGACAAAATTGGCTTAGTTATACTCAATCGATACATCGTCCAAATGCACATTTTATCAATGCCTATTAGCCGGAGTTTGTTGCTCTAAGCTAGAGATTTGGCCGAAAAACCATTTTGGCAAAACTGCGATTATTTTGTTTTGAACATCGATTTCTCAAAAACTACCCAATGGATTTGAGTGATTTTTGGCAGAATGAGAAATCGCACTATTGCGGAGGGACATTTTTCTTGGTTTGAGCTAAAACGTCTCCAGTTGCGAGATAACTCAATGCAAAGTTGCGAAATTTCGTGTCATCGCACATTTAATGGATTTTGTTGACTGTTAAGATCTGCTGAGCCAAATCCAAAAAAATGTCCCTCGGCCCACATGTCCTTCATAGGACAGCACAAGAAAAAATTTTGGCCGATTCCACAGTTTTGAGAAATCGATGTTCAAAAATTTTTGGTCTATATTCAGCCTGTGAGATGTCAGTATGTCAGAAAATTTTAGCTATTTTTTCCGGATTTTTACTAGTTTCGTACTCTCATGAGAATCTGCAAATTGTAAGCTTTAAAATGATGTATAAAGCTCTTTCCAACTCACAAAATTGCGAAAGTTATGGCGTTTCAAAAAATACGCACAAAAGCACTGCACAAAACGATACCAGCACCTTAAGCCCCGTAAATTTACGGAGCTTAAAAATGACTGATTTTGAACTGCGTTTAAGCGGTCTACTTAAACTACTTAAACTAAGTAGTTTTTATGAAAGCAGTTCTACTTAAACGGCTTAAAGTTTAAGTCGCTGAGAGTTTAAGTAGACCTGTATTTGTGAAACGCCACTTTACTTAAAGTTTAAGTAGCTGGTTTTTTGTGAAAGGGGGTCTACTTAAACGACTTAAGTTAAGTCGTTTAAGTCGTTTAAGCCGTTTAAGTAGAAATCGGTTTCACAAAAACCACTTCGTTTAAGTTAAGCTGTTTACGTACTTTTTGTGAATCGACCCCGGGTCACCGGGTCAGTTCGGGTCACGTTTTGAACCGGGTCACCGGGTCAAGAGCTTCGACCCGGTCTTGACCCGGTCGTCTTAATTTCCCACAGATTTTGTCAATTTTGTTTGAAACTAAAGGTCTGATGATGAAATATGATGCTCATACATATATAATTTGCATTTTCTTAAAACTTAACTTGAGCTTCAGAACTTTTTCGCAGATTGAGGTGCTTTTAATCTGGTCTCCAGAAGAATATTGTTTAGTCTCATCGGTTCCATGATTATTGCATTGCATAAATCAGTATGCAAATTAATAAATAATCAAATTACGCAATGCAAATAAAAGCCAAGTTAGTCTATAATAAATTTCTTTTACACAAGTTCTTTGTTTCTGATTTTAAGTACTCATTTTAAGTACTAGCCAGTGCAAAATTTTGTAGTTTATTAACTTGACTATTACTAGTTAACTAACTTGACAACTCATTTCTATTTTAGTTTACAAATTGTTGCTGTCTTTCTTTAATTTTCATAAACTTTATGTTCACCATAAGCCCTGTTCACGACGGTGTGCTTTGTGCTTTTGTGCTTTGTTTGTGCTTTCTCGGTTCATGATCGTTTGAAAAACATAATATGCTTTGTGCTTTGTACGTTCCCGGTTCATGATGGTTTTCTGTACGTTGTGCTTTTGGTGTGCTTTGGGAATGTTTGAAAATGTCAAACATTTTAGTTGTGCTCTTTATCAATCAATTAATTATCAATTAATCAAATCAAAACAGGCCTTGTTCTATGCTGACTGGTCGAAAACTGAAGCCATTGGTGTCAGTAGTTTTAACAACCCTGCCCTCAAATTTAAAAAGGTAAATTTATTGTACAACATCTCAAAACCATTTGATTCAGTCAATTTGCTATGGCCGAGAATCCTCCTGTCGACCGAGATCACCCGGAAAACAATAGCGATTTCGACGGAGGTTCCGACGGGGATCCTTACCTACCACCACCAGGGGACGGAGGCGCGCCGGGAGAACCTGCCCCACCACAACCGAGAGTCCGCGGTGAACTGAGAAACATCCCTGCCTTCTCTGGAACTTGGGGGGAGGATTTCGAAGAATGGTTGAACCACTTCGAAAGGGTGGCACTTTTCAACCACTGGGACGATGCTCGTAAGGCTGAGGCACTGGCCGCCTACCTGAATGGAGCTGCTGCAGATTTCTGGCACAGTTTGTCCGCTGCAGACAAAGCCGTCTACCGGAGAGCTAAGCTCCAGCTTCAGCGTAAGTTCGACCCAGAACATTTGGCGGACATGTACAGTGCCAGCCTCCATTCGCGTATGCAAGGCCCACAAGAGTCAGCTTCTGAATTCGCTAGTTATTTGTATTTTATTTCCAGCAAAAATACTTAAATTTTTAATATTAATTACTAATATATATATTTACGTATATATGTCGTTCTAACAGGGTTAAAATTTTAGTTTTTATTAAGTCTAAATTTGAGCAGGGTGTAAGTCAGGGGTGCATTAGGCACCCATATACACCCTAAACCGCCTTACCACAGTTTCTTACGAATCTCTTGTGCATAGGTAGCTGGTACTTTGTACAAGTAATAAATATGTTATGTTGTGTTATGTCGTGTTTTGCTGAAGGGACCCACCAGTGAAATTGTATCCTGTGCCCCATTTAGAAGTATAATGTATGTTTTTTGGTTAATATAACCCCAGGAGAGGAATGAAATGAGCTGGTATGCTGCAGACTCCCCGCACAAGTTGGGTCCCACGAATACCTGATTAGTCGTCTTGCCTGTAATAGGAATCGTGTACGTATTCGTTTGGTTTCATGCAGGTTTTCATGTTCTGGTTCAGGTATTCGTAGCTTGTGCGGTTTAGATCCCACCAAGGTAGTTATGGGTAAGTAGGCGAGATGCAGCATACCGACGCAAGGGGAAAACTTTTGCTCCAGAAAATCTGTTTTACAGATTTTCTGACATTTCGTTCTTTTAGTGAGTTTCGGACTAACTTTAAGTTGGTAAATTTAATTATATAGTATATATATATACTCAGTATATATATAAGAATTTTTTATTATAAACTGAAATTTTACTATGTGCATAGACCATTCATTGGGAAATTGAAAGTCACAATTAATGACGTATATAAAAAAATTTTTTTCTTCTTAGTGCAGTTTTTTAAAGATTTCTACAGATAAATTTTATCACTAACTTAAAAGTCTATACTATATGAGGAAATGCTCTTGCTGAATAAATTATGAAATTAATCAAAAGTTGTAGACTGCACTTGTCCGAGGGGCATTGAGTAGCTGTGTGTCTTACGAAAGAGTGAACGGTCTTTACGTATGCATTATATAGTAATGACTTTTGATAATGATTTGATATATCTTGTTGTTGTGAATAGTAGGACTAGGGGCTGACAGGTGCAGTCTACGTGGTGTGTCCACAGTGCAGATTGCAAACATAATATACGTGTACCAACCTACGTATATATGTGTAGAAATGTTTGCGTACTGTGGGGCGGTTGTTCATTTCATTCCATCATTCCATCAAAAACTGACTCGCCGTGCCTATGCAGACCTGGCTCAAACGGGTAGGGACAGGGTTATGAAAGATGTGTTTTTGAGGGGCCTCCGGCCCCAGTTGCGCAGGTTGGTGATGCTGTCTGGACCTCTGTCTTTTGAAGAAGCCGTAAAGCTGGCCGAAGTGGTGGAATCAGATGACCAGGCAGTGTTTGGAACCGCATCGTGGACAGTGCCCGTGGAGCTTTTCCCTACGACGGATGCGACGAAGAAACCTCCGGAACAGAAGAAGATGGTAGCCGCGATCCTGTCCGAGACAGATGAACCGAAGTCGACAGCTCTAACCCGATCGAAAAGAAATTGATGCTCAAGTCAGCTGATGAAGCTGTTATCCGAGAAATTGGATCGGCCGAATTTTCCAGCCGAGCTGCTCCTGTTCCGTCCGATGACCGACGGCGTAACCGCAGAACACCTGATGGGAGCACCGAGCTCAATTATTGGTTCTAACCCCGACAACGTTCACGCCGAGCACGCAACCGAAACCGATCCCAACTCGGGATGCAGAGGACCTCGCCGTCCCCGAATACAACGCCGAACTTCTGTCCTCAAGGATTCCGTGCGCAGCAAA
>JASAND010022923.1:0-24739 GCA_030248195.1 Trissonchulus latispiculum
GGTCCCCCACCCACTTTTATGGTCACCCTTCCCCCTTGAGATTCCCCGACTCGCCATAAGGTGCCAAGAAATTGCCAAATTGTTAGGATTTTGCTCAAAATATTCAAAAATCTCCGGTTTGCCAGTATTTTTTAGTCTAAAGTGACTATTTTGGTACTAAAAATTGATTACATTTGGTACTAAACTTAATTTTTGAACACTTTTAGCTTGGTTACAGCAGTATAGTATAGAAAACGGATACCTTTTACGGTATTTTTATAATTCTTTGATCAATAACTTACCCCCCCAATCCCACTTTTAGGCCTCTCCGCTTATTTTTGCAGGGAAAACAACCAGATACTGAGTACTGATTTGCTGGAAAGGTACCAGCAGGATGAGGGGGGGAGTATGACAAATTGAGAGTTCATTAATGCTCTCGTAGCGCTTTTGCGAAAAAATTCGCTGAGTTCTCCAATCGATACTTCGCAAAAATTTAAGTTAAAAAAGTTAAGCGTGCGTGTTTGGCAAACAAATTTTGTTATTTTCACAGCTATCTTTGAGCTCCGCCTTCTTAGTACAGCTGGGTTTTTTCTACTGGGCGAGGGGACCTTCCCCCCCCCCCACTTTTTGGGCTTACTCCCCGTCCCCACTCACTATAAGGTGCCCAGAAAATGCCAAAATTTTAAGGATTTTCCGTCAAAATTTGTTGTTGTTGTTGTTGTTGTTGTTGTTTGCTGCATTAGACATCACAATGTGATCAATGTCATCACCCGAAGGTGCAAAGTGTGCAATTTTCAAACTTTCCGGCTTAACAGGCTATTTTTACTGCAGTTTTTGGCGATATTAGACCACTTTGGATTCTCCCCTACTTTTTTCGCCAAGAAAAAGCACAGTACAAGTGTCACAAGCTTATTCATTGTCCATCAACTGCTTATGTTTATATTCATTCAAATTACCTTCAAAAAGCAACTGGTATCCTTGCCAGGAGTCCACTGAAATTCAATGCTGTTACCTTTGGGTTCAACTCTGCTGTTGAAAATGCCAAATGAGACGGGAAAATCTAAAATTCCAAAACTCAAATATTTTAACCTGAAAAAACGGACAGGTTAATCAGAAAATAAAATCCTTCCTACCGCAGCACTTTTCTGCGCATATGATTTCTGAAATACAGTTCAACATTCACAAAAAATCATGATCATAGGCTCTGCAACGAAGTGAAAAGTGCAACTGGGCTTATTCTAGTGGGGGGGCCCTATAAATACCCTTCCCCCGCCCCCCAAAATCGCCCTCCTCCAAAGTGGGTGTCCCTTTTGGCACCAACATTTGCCCTAAAAAACAAAGCCAAATTTTCAAAAATTTTCCGGCGTTGCCAGAGATTTTTAATCGATTTTGGCCTATTTAAGCACTAAATCAGCTTATTATTTTTGACGATTAGCGCAATTTCTAGCATGTTTTTGGAAAAATTATGAAAAATTTCTCCCCACCCCCAAATGACTCGTCCCCGAGGGCCCCCATGAAAAACTCCACAGAATAAGCCCAGAATATGCCCTAATTGTCGCTTGCAGACTTATGTAGTTTAAACTTGAAATCGTCGACCCAACCAACTAAAAATTTCTGATCATTCTTCTCAGTCCGTAAAAACCGGGAAGTCAAAAAAAACATAAAATGACAAAAAGCATAAAAAATTACAAACCTAGGTCAATAATTTTCTGTCCGGGATGTCGTTCACGCCATTCGCTCCAGAGCTGCTTCACGCGAAACAGTTGACGTCTGTCATGAAAATTGACCCGAATCACGCTCTGAAACAAACAAAGGCAACAAAGTGTCAGTTAATATTAAGAATTACAATAAGGGGCCAATACTCCAAAATCACGGCAAACGTCGATGCAGTAAACATTTTCCTATGTTTAACACAATCTATATAATATCGAGATCGCCCATAAATGATGACTCTACAGAACAGTAGATGCAACATTCAATATGTTCATGTAGTAGGTAACGAGTTTATTAAGTAGACAATAGTGTTTGAAAATACAACTATTAATAATATGCATGTACAGCAGTTATGCAAGCGGTCAAGAGCTTCGACCGGGCCCTTAGCCGGTGGTGCTGAGTTACCACAATATTTGAAAAGAGTTGCTTTTGTACTTGCAAAAAATTAAAAAACATTGAAAAAACATTCAGTGTATGAGGATAGAATATCACACTCCTTTTTTGTGACGAGAAACAAACGAGAACTGATTTTACTTTAGTTACGTAACGGACTTTTCGGACTGGTCAGCAGCTTTTGTAAACAAAATCAAATTTTTTGTCAATATTTTGGATTTTCTGTATATACGTAGACCAGGTCAGAATCCAAAGATAAGATCCAAAATAGGCAAAATTACACGATAGGTGGAGATTAATGAGCCCGGGCTTCCCGGCACAATTCCAGGCCTCTTCAGCTTCAACTCGTAGGACTGTCCTAAATAGGAAAAAAGGACATACGTAATGAAAATAGAAAACTGAAAAACAAAAGAACACACACAAGAAAATTGGGAATAAACTTATAAATAACAAAAGCTCTATGCTATTGTCGAAATCCCTACATACGTGTATACATCAGAAGTAAGATACAGAGACACAACAGTTTGTTTTGCTATTTGATTGAAAAAGTGTCAACAAGTAGATATAACTGCACAGGACGTTTGCATTCATAACAACAGTATGTCATTGAAAAGCCAAACGCGTACGTACGTAGACGCACATGATTTACGTTACACGAGCCACATACGTACAAGAAAGTTGAGTTTTAAAAACGACGTTTTTCACAAAAGCCTTCGGCAACAAAAAAAGCGAAAAAACAAGAATTCCATGCACTGCGTTCATCCGTCATACAGACGTTTGGCGAAGTAAACAACCCCCCCCCCAATCTAAACAACACTGACGGCAAATGGAGATTTCTGTCACGTGAATAGAGTGAACAACAACTATAAACTGTCGCACCCGCATAATTTTTAAGATTTAAAAACAATAAAAAACAAGACGCTACTTCTGGCGTAGTAAATATATCTATTCGGTGAGGGGAAGAGTGTGGTGGTTCCACCCCCCCCCCCAGTAAACTGGGTTTACTTTTGTGGGAAGGGGCGGGGGAACCCCCACTTCTTGGGTTCCCCCCCCCCCACTCGGCCCCATCCCCACTTTTTTGGGCTCCCCCCCACTCAAAGGTGCCCAGAAAATGTCAATTTTAAGGATTTTGGGTCAAAATTTTCAAACATTTTCCGGCATCGCCGGGATTTATCGTCATAAATCGTCTATTCTGGTACTCAAACTCAATTTTTGAGCACTTTTTAGCATAGTTACAGCAGCATGTGTAGAAAACAGGCTATGTTTACTGTATATTTGGCATTTTTTGCACCATTTTATCCCCCCGGCTTTTAGCCCCCCCCCCCACTAGTGGGGGCTCTCAACCCTCACTTTTTTCGCCTAACAGAAACCCAGGTAAAACCTCAAGCTTTGACTCACCACACAGCTAGTGTAATCTTAGCAGATTTTTTACTCTGATTCGCTGTGATATTTCTTGAAGCCTGTGATAATGAAAGCGATTAAAATATATATACTTAAAATATACTTTGAATATGCGTACGTAATATACCTTGGTTTAAATAGGTGAGACACTCTTCATGGATTCGAACAGCGGCTGACGTCGGGGCCATCAAAATATATTCAAAGCTAAAAAATTCACAAAAGCACTCATAAACGTAGCTTAAAATACAAGCAAAAATGACAATAAAAACAGTAAAAACACATTTCCAAGCTCTCGAGATCAGCCAAATTAATCCTGATTTTCTAGGTCAAAATAAGCTAGCTAACAGCTAGCTAATTACTGCAGGTCAACAAAATTTATAGTCTATAGCAAGAGATTATTAGCTGAGAAAAGGTTATAACTTTAAAGAGACAGGGAAAGGGCACAGATACCCAATATTATATACAAAGAATTTACTGTTACGTAACAGACTCATTCTTTGCATATAAATTGTAAAATTATCCTGCCTTATAAGTCTTATCCAGCATCTGATACTCTCAAAAGACTGAAGGTATCGTCTCAGACCGGCTAATTAATTGAATACTAATTAGGGGACAGACAAATGGGAGCAGCCAGGTCAAGCTTGTTTGTTACGAACTTTAAGTTGCAGTCTATAAAATACTGAAGCAGACGTATAAAATTATGACTGCAAAGCAAGGTCTTATTTACAAAAACAGTTACGTACGTACGTAGTTATCATACGAAAGTATAGAAAGAAAAACGGCAGAAAAATCTCAATTTTTCAAATTTCAAAAAAATAATTTTCCCGGACTGTAGCACAGATCAAGAAAATAAAAAAGCATATATATCTGTAATTCTCATTTCCCCTCAACTATAAATGGTGGGCTACAACAGAATAAGCCAAAAAGAAAACTGCAGAAAAAACACAAATCAAAATTTCAAAAAAATTCCCTCACTGTAGCAGAGACTAAGAAAATCAAGAAGCACATAATTATAAGTCTATATACAATTCTCATTTCCCACATAGAAATGGTGGGCTACAGTATAAGCCAGTAATGAGGACTAAGACACATTTTCTGTTATGTATATACATGTACTGCTATAACTAAGCTGATAGATGGCTGCTCAAAATCGCACCAAAATAAACAGTCATTGACCAAAAAATTCGTGCGAAGCGAGAAAATTTTTTGAAAATTTAAATCTTACACTGAAGACTAAAATGCGACTGGCACGAACCAATCTAAGAAACGACTGATACTCACTTTTGCTCGCCAGCCTGAGTCGTACTGCTCTGTCGCTGAACAAAATCGTACATCTCACTGAAACAACAAAAATACACGTACATAAAAGGATAAAAAACGTGAAAAAGTAAACTTATCTGTACCGAGTAAAACTTCACTATTAAGGTGGTGATTCCTTTTGGAGACATCAACTTTGAACCGTTATTACTCATTCATTCCTTGGAGTTAAGAAGCCATTTTTATATCGAAATGGAGCTTAACATCTTCTCTTTCTAATGAATACAGTGAACCTAATTTTAATTCTCGGAAATTATTTTACTGCATTTTTGAAGTAGTTTAATTTTCCAGATTTTTTGCAGACTAAAGTAAATTTTTTCCTGAGGCTTTGGCCACATCATTCGATTCCATTATCAAATAGCTGGGGACCCTTTTTCAATTTTTATGAAACCGCTCTTCGTTATTAAGAAATTAACTAAAATGTATGCGTAACCTGGATTTTGGCTACTTTTCCCAACTTTGGCAAGCGACCACTTTAGCTCGAAAGCAGCAATCGTGGCAACTAAAAAAGGGTCCCTGGGTATTTTTGTGTAAACCACGTCTAGTAAGTGGCAACCCTCTAGCTTGCATAGTAAATGCTACACAATCGCTGGAAAAAAATTTGGTCATGTTTTTGCAAAAACTATTACATTTTTATGATAGCAGCATACGGGATAGCATTTAGAAGATTACAATGCCACGAATAATCGGCCCCGGCGAGACCTTCAAATTGAATCCCTTGGTTTAATTAATGAATCATTCAACATGGTCTTTCGAATGAATATAATCATAGCTATGCAGCTACTGTTTTTGTCAAAAATCGGCAAAAACGGCACTGAGCGTGGACGTCGAAGTTTTGAAGCGGGATTGCGCGGAAGGTGTTAGAATGCTAAAAGAAAGTTTCAATAAATTTCATCGTGATTTGAACCGTCAACCTATATGTGCCCAAAAGGAATCACCACCTTAAGAGAGCAGTCAAGAGGAATGTAAAGGGCATCGCTCCTTCCCCTTGAACATAGAAATAGTCCAAAAAAGTTCTGCTGAAATACAAACTGGGTTTGCATTAATGGGGGGAAGGCTCTTACCTCCCCCACTCGGCCCCACCCCCACTTTTTTGGGCTTCACCCCACTCACCATAATGTACCCAGAAAATGCCAAATTTTAAGGATTTTTGGTCACAAATTTCAACAATTTTCCGGTTTCGCCGGAAATTTTTGGTCGGAAATCGTCAATTTTGGTACTCAAACTCAATGTTTGAGCACTTTTTAGCATAGTTATAGCAGTATGTAGAAAACAGAATATTTTTACTGTATTTTTGGCATTTTTTAGGCTATTTTATTCCCCCACTTTCGACCTCCCCCCCGCCACTAGTGGGAGGGGGGGGGCTCCCACCCACTTAGCAGCTATAAAATAAGTAACTGCACACAACGATCACGCAACATACGTACTCGTACTCATAACACATATTTAGCTAACAAATTTGCTTTGTATTATCAAAAACTAGACCCCCAAAATATTATGTAAGCATACGTATTATTAGAGAGGACTGATTACATAAATGAACATTACGTAACGTAATAATGAACTAGTTAACAACCATTCGTTCTTTTAGTTATTCTATACGCACCAGTGTCAAATCCACGAAGGGGGAGGGGGGAAGAAACTTTCCTATATATATGAAGGTTACATACCTCCCACATGCATATAAACAATTAAAGTACAAACATAGGGTACATCACATGTACATTAAGTATATATATATATATATATATATATATATATATATATATATATATATAT
The DNA here is from genome assembly GCA_030248195.1 of Trissonchulus latispiculum. Taxonomy (NCBI): domain Eukaryota; kingdom Metazoa; phylum Nematoda; class Enoplea; order Enoplida; family Ironidae; genus Trissonchulus; species Trissonchulus latispiculum. Next base: position 6,583 of record JASAND010022923.1, read on the forward strand.
ATATATATATATATATATATATATATATATATATATATACGCTTATATTCCTCGCTCCAGTCAAAACAAACCTCTCCTAGAGCATTGCTATACCAAGTTTTGTTTACCAAGATCAAAACAAAAGCCTCAGGTTGTTGCCACGCAATCAGTATTTCTACTATTCTTTTCAGATGATAAAAGAGTTGAACATGGCGGGGAGGGGGTTATGGCCAGAGACTATTATGATAGAGCCTACGTACGACAGAACTAATAGTCAACTGGTAACAAAAGCCAAGTCTGAGAGAAAACATACAGTTTTGGTTCTTTCAGTCTTGTATAAAACAATGACAAATATTTGAAAAGAATAAACCATAAATAAGGTCATCCAATCCCAGATAATTAACGCAACGAAAGTTCGGGATGATAATAGAAACCTGTACGTACCTATATTCCCCCTCCCCACACGAAGACAGAAGAATGCGTAAGCAAAAATAAACAATAAAAAATTAAACAAAATCAAAAAGAAGCAAAACATTTCCGGCCTCACTGCCTATATATGCCTACATTATTTAATCTTTAAATACGAGCTTCAAAAAAACCGCAAAGCTTCACCTATGCAGTCAGATTGGACAGAATTTCGATTGATATGGGAAAGATTTCTCAGTAGATATATATATATATATTGTGACAAGAATCTATGAGATATGCCAGCAAGCCCCACTCCACCTCCGCAAAACAAAGTAAAAATTATATTTTCAATTTAAAAATTAACAATCTATATAATTATTAATTAAATTATTAATTAAATTTAATTAAGCCTGAGCGCATATATATATATATATATATATATATATATATATATATATATATATATATATATGCCAACCTCGTGCTATAGGAGGTCCCCGAATTGGCAAAGGCATCAATCATGGCGCCTAGGGAGCCATCAAACCCGATCGCCTCAAAGTCCGGTCGGCCGGTGCCCGAAGAGCCAGAGGCCCCGCCGGCCGCACCCCCAGAACTGGACGAGGTCTGGACCACCCCGGATCCCCCGGAGGAGGATACGGTAGCCGGGGCTGAGTGATGCTTCATAACTGGGGGCGCGGATCCACCCCCAGCCGCCCCGCCTCCCACACTACTGACAATAGAGTCCCAGGGGCTGCTGATGGAGACACTGCCAGCGGATAGGCTGAGATCAGCGGCGGAGGAGCATTGGGCCAGACCGCCTGAAAAACAGACAACAAAAACCAAACGTAACGTATATACAAGAAGTGACAGCAGGGATAATCAAAAGATTATATCTACGTGACTGGCTTTCTGCTAGCCAAAAACTTCTGGGGGGAGCCCTCCCCTCCAGGTCTGGGGGGGGGGAGAGAATTTTTCGAAAAATCCTTAAAAATAGGTTATTTTGTGCTGCTGAGCTAAAAATTTAACTATTTCTAACCTAAATTTAAGCTTAAAATAGCTAAAAATGCTAAAACAGGACAAAAACCGGGTAACGCAGTAAACATTTTGGAAAATGTACCCTCAAAACCCCATTTTTCTGTTGACTTCTGAAGTCTGGGAGGGCCGGTAGGCCCTAATCCTGGAGGGGCGATTCTGGGGGGGGGGAAGTCGGGGGGATTTCTGGGGGGGGCTGTAGGAAAAAGCCAGCTTGAATTCAGTCATGTCAATTATTAATCAATAACACTTCAAAGATACGTACAATAGCTGGTTTTTTTAGGGTTTTGAAAGTGGGGGGAGGGGGAAGTGGGGGGGGGCGAGTCCAAGGTATAAAATACCAAAGTTTTTTAGCGAAAAATTAGCATTTTCTAGGTAAAAACACAAAAAAATCGCTGTTTTTAAGCTTAAAATTAACGTATATATAAGTCCACAAATTAGCTAAAAATTCAGAAAATTTTTGAAAATTTGACCTCAAAAACTTAATTTTTCGACACTTTTGGGCTACCCCCAAAAAAGTGGGGGAGGGGCTGCCAAAAGTAGTGGGGGACTGTCGAAAAGTGGGGGGCTCCACCCCCCACTAAAAAAATGCCAGAATAGCCAATAATACCAAATATATATTAAGGAGAAAAATGGAAAAAGCCTGTCTTGAAAATTTGTAGAAACAAATTAAAAGCAAATATGCCATGGAGATGCGGTGGGTAAACAAATGAATTTGACGAAAATGGAATTAAAGATGTGCCCAAATAACGTTGGAATTTGTTCAACTGTAATATTAGAATACCTGAACTCTAAGACTTGCTAAAGGATTTTGTTTGTCTCTAGGGGAGAGTCCTAACCTTAACAACACCGCAATCCTCAGTTCCTATTGACGTATATAAATATTTTGACGGATTTTGAACAGGGGGTCTGGTCCGGTACGGAGCAAACACTTTCTAAGAAATGGCCAATTTACACGAAAAATTAGCCCAACATTTCCTAAATTGGAATGGAATGGAATGAACAACCGCCCCACAGTGCACTCTGGTTTAGATACGTATATATATATGCAGCTTAAGGTGCTGGTTTCCTTTCGGGTATTTTTGACTCCTACGGCTTTAATCCTTTACGCAAAGGGCTAAAACTTACGAAATAACCTATTTTCGTGCTTTTTAACATTCTGGGACCAGTCCCGCCGGACTTTATTGCTTTCGGCTAGAGATTTGGCCGAAAAACCATTTTGGCAAAACTGCGATTATTTTGTTTCGAACATCGATTTCTCATAAACTACTCGACGGATTCCGGAGATTTTCGGCAGAATCGAAATTCGCACTTCTGCGGAGGGACGTTTTTCTTGGTTTGGGCTAAAACATATTGAGTAGCAAGAAAACTCAATGCAAAGTTGCGAAATTTCGTGTTACTGTGCATTTGGCCGATTTTCTCGACCGTTAAGACCTGCTGAGCCAAATCCAAAAAAACGTCCCTCGGCCCATATGTCCTTCATATCGTGGCACAAAAAGAACTTTTGGCCGATTCTTCAGTTTTGAGAAATCGATGTTCAAAAACGTTTGGTCTATATTCATCCTGTTAGATGTCAGCTTGTCAGAAAATTTCTGCTATTTTTTGCTAATTTTGCCAGTTATTTAAGCTCATGTGAATGTACTGATAATAAGCTTTAAAACGATGTATAAAGCTTTTGCAACTCCCAAAATTGCGAAAGTTATAGCGTTTCAAAAAACACCACAAAAGCACTACACAAAAGGATACCACCACCTTAAGGGGGGAGTGACTAAAATGGGGTGCCCCGAATTTGACCGATTGGCCTTCTTTTTGGCGAAGTTAAAGAGCATTGGTGTGGTCAAAAAATACTTTTTCGTTGCGTTGGTTCTTAGCCTAGGGACTATCAATGAGCACAATTTGAGCCAAATCGGTGAGGGTAGAATTTTTCACCCAAGTACATAGCCCCCCTTAAGGGGGGGCGACTAAACGTTTGCCTCGACTTTGTCCGATTGGCGTACTTTTTGGCGAAGTTATAGAGCATGGGTGTGGTCAAAAATACTTGGTCGTTGGTTCTTAGCTGCCTTCCAGCCATGTGCAGTCGTCGGGTTTATGTGCCCGACCCCTCCCTTTTTTCACAACTACCAACATAATTAATTAAAAATCTCTGCTGGCAGCAAGACCCTAGCTTTAAGCTTGTCATTGGCCAATAAAATTTGCCACATGTGGCCCGTATCTCCGGAGAAATACTAGATGTCTGTATCTTATCTGCATCAAAGGGAATTACTGTTCAAAGTCGAAGTTTCGGCAAAATTTTGAAAATTTTTGGCTAACGAAAGGAATATTTTATTACTGGTGCGAGCTATAAGACTGTAGTTTGGCATATACAGAGGACCAAATAGGAGTATTCATTTGTGCCAACTGGCAAGAAATTCTGCCGCGTGAAAAAATTTTTATGGCAACTTTAATCTTCAAAAATTGCCAAAATCGCCATTTCCAGTCTGTCGGATCCTGTGTTAAGGCTTTCTGCAGCCATAAAGTCGCAAACCTTAAATAATCGAGCTGAAATCGTTTGTGGGTGTTTTCAACCACGCTGAGTTCAAGTATATATATATCTCAAAAAATTTTAATTTCAAAAAATTTGATTTTTTCGATTTCTGGGAAAAATTTCTGGGAAAAAAATTTACTGCCCAAAAAAGGCGATTTTGCCAATTTTTAAAGATTAAAGCTGACATAAAAATTCTTTCAGGCGGCAGAATTTCTTGCCATCTGGCACAAATGAGTACTCCTATAGGGCCTCTGTATTTGCAAAATTATATACAGCCTTATAGCTCGCACCCAGTAATAAAATATTCCTTTCGTTAGCCAAAAATTTTCAAAATTTTGCCGAAACTTCACCTTTGAACAGTAATTCCCTTAGATGCAGATAAGATTACAGACGTCTAGTATTTTTCCGCAGATAGGGGCACATGTGCCAAATCATATTGGCCAATGACAAGCTTGAAGCTAGGGTCTTGCAGCTAGCAGAGATTTTCAATTAATTATGTTGGTAGCTGTGGAAAAGGGGGGTCGGGCACATAAACGCAACGGCTGCACATGGCTGGAAGGAAGCTAAGAACCAACGACCACGTATTTTTTCACCACACTCATGCTCTATAACTCCGCCAAAAAGAATGCCAATCGGACAAATTCGGGCAAAAGTTTAGTTCCCCCCTTAAGATCTAGACTATATATACTGCATTGTGGACTCTCCTCTAGGACTACATTATATAGTTCGGTCATAAGTCCTACTACTCACATCAGCAATAAAAACACATTATATATATACACAATCATACATTCAGCAGCCTAGCTCAGATGCCCCCCGAACTAATAATGCAGTCCATAACTCTCTTCATCCTGACATCCAGATTCCAGTCGCCCTCGACGACACAGAAGAAGAAGCAACCCTTTTTTCTTCCCTTCTCAAGGAAGGCAGGATACTCCTTTGGTCTGCCCAAGGGGGTTTTTCGATGCCGGCCCAGGCAACCCCGTCTTCTGGCGCCGGCTACTGATTTTGGCGGGAGATGTAGAGGAAAACCCAAGCCCTCCTACTACCTATCCCTGCGGGTCCTGTGGTGTAAATGTAAACAGGAAGGACTACTCAATAGCGTGCGCGAAATGTGGCCAATGGTCACACAGAGTCTGTCTGGGCTTTTTTCACAACTACCAACATAATTAATTAAAAATCTCTGCTGGCAGCAAGACCCTAGCTTTAAGCTTGTCATTGGCCAATAAAATTTGCCACATGTGGCCCGTATCTCCGGAGAAATACTAGATGTCTGTATCTTATCTGCATCAAAGGGAATTACTGTTCAAAGTCGAAGTTTCGGCAAAATTTTGAAAATTTTTGGCTAACGAAAGGAATATTTTATTACTGGTGCGAGCTATAAGACTGTAGTTTGGCATATACAGAGGACCAAATAGGAGTATTCATTTGTGCCAACTGGCAAGAAATTCTGCCGCGTGAAAAAATTTTTATGGCAACTTTAATCTTCAAAAATTGCCAAAATCGCCATTTCCAGTCTGTCGGATCCTGTGTTAAGGCTTTCTGCAGCCATAAAGTCGCAAACCTTCCCTAATCGAGCTGAAATCGTTTGTGGGTGTTTTCAACCACGCTGAGTTCAAGTATATATATATCTCAAAAAATTTTAATTTCAAAAAAATTGATTTTTTCGATTTCTGGGAAAAATTTCTGGGAAAAAAATTTACTGCCCAAAAAAGGCGATTTTGCCAATTTTTAAAGATTAAAGCTGACATAAAAATTCTTTCAGGCGGCAGAATTTCTTGCCATCTGGCACAAATGAGTACTCCTATAGGGCCTCTGTATTTGCAAAATTATATACAGCCTTATAGCTCGCACCCAGTAATAAAATATTCCTTTCGTTAGCCAAAAATTTTCAAAATTTTGCCGAAACTTCACCTTTGAACAGTAATTCCCTTAGATGCAGATAAGATTACAGACGTCTAGTATTTTTCCGCAGATAGGGGCACATGTGCCAAATTATATTGGCCAATGACAAGCTTGAAGCTAGGGTCTTGCAGCTAGCAGAGATTTTCAATTAATTATGTTGGTAGCTGTGGAAAAGGGGGGTCGGGCACATAAACGCAACGGCTGCACATGGCTGGAAGGAAGCTAAGAACCAACGACCACGTATTTTTTCACCACACTCATGCTCTATAACTCCGCCAAAAAGAATGCCAATCGGACAAATTCGGGCAAAAGTTTAGTTCCCCCCCTTAAGATCTAGACTATATATACTGCATTGTGGACTCTCCTCTAGGACTACATTATATAGTTCGGTCATAAGTCCTACTACTCACATCAGCAATAAAAACACATTATATATATACACAATCATACATTCAGCAGCCTAGCTCAGATGCCCCCCGAACTAATAATGCAGTCCATAACTCTCTTCATCCTGACATCCAGATTCCAGTCGCCCTCGACGACACAGAAGAAGAAGCAACCCTTTTTTCTTCCCTTCTCAAGGAAGGCAGGATTCTCCTTTGGTCTGCCCAAGGGGGTTTTTCGATGCCGGCCCAGGCAACCCCGTCTTCTGGCGCCGGCTACTGATTTTGGCGGGAGATGTAGAGGAAAACCCAAGCCCTCCTACTACCTATCCCTGCGGGTCCTGTGGTGTAAATGTAAACAGGAAGGACTACTCAATAGCGTGCGCGAAATGTGGCCAATGGTCACACAGAGTCTGTCTGGGCTTTACGGTCAGGCAGTTACTGGCTGCCAACTCCAATGGATGGTTCTGTTCCAATTGCCCTCCCTCCCCGAGGGTACGCCTGCTCCGCCACCTCCTACTCCAACTAGCCCCCTCCAAAGTACCCCTGCCGTTGGCTCCCCACCCACTCCTCCCACTGCCGCCCCTGCCCTCGCTGCACCTGCAGCTGCTACTGCTGCTGCTGCTGCGGCCACCACTGGCCGTCGTAGCCCACCGCCTATCCCTCGCCAACGACACCCCAAAATCAAACAGTCCGCTCGGCCCTTACGGATACTGCAATGGAACTCAAACGGGCTCAGTGTCAGCAAAAAGGCTGAACTGGAAAAATTGCTTCACAGCAAAAAGGTGGATGTCGTGGTGCTCCAAGAAACTCATCTGCAGCCGGCTAAGCCTTTCAGTATCAAAGGCTACTCCACATATAGAGCGGACCGTACGGTGAAGAGGAACCCGAATGCCCAGGGAGGCAAAATCGGAGGCGGTGTAGCCACCCTGGTCAGACATGGAATCCAACCACAGAATCTGTCACAGTCCGAATCTACGAAGGCAGGGAACTGACTATCACGAATATCTATGTTCCGCCGGTGGTTAGATCGCCGGGTGACGGTAGACAGCAGCTGTTCGACCCTTCCTCCCTGCCGGCCTGCAGGGGGTCACTGGTTCTAGGTGACATCAACGGGCATAGCCCCTTATGGGACAACTCCACTCACTCAGCAGATGCAGTGGGTGACGCCTTCGAAGCCTGGATGGAGGCCAAAGGCCTTGTCCCGGTAAACGATGGATCGAGGACACGAACCAACCCCGTCACCGGGAACGGCTCAGCACCTGATGTCTCAGCTGCCCACTCTTCCCTAGTCCCTTCCACCAGCTGGGCGGTGGAAGCTTCGCCTGGAGACTCGGACCACCACCCAATCTGGCTGTCGATGACGCGGCTGGACCGCGTGTGAAGAAGAAAATCGGCTAGCAAATCAGCGGCTAGCAAAAACGGACTGGCCTAAATTCGAAAAGCTTCTCGATGAGAAGCTAACCGACATCAGCAACGCATCTGACCTAAAGCTCGCCCAGCTAGTCCATCTCTTCAGCAAAGCTGTCACCGAGGCCCAGGACGCCAGCGCCCCCTTTGGGGACTCCAGAACCCATGTTCCCTGGTGGAGCCAGGAAGCCGACGATGCCATCAGAAAACGCCTATCCACCGAAGCTCGCCGTGACCCGGCCAAACTGGAAGATTGGAAAGAAGCCTGCAGAGAAGCTAGGATCGTCATCTCTAACTCGAAGCGGGAGCACTGGGCCAGATATGTTTCCAGACTAAACCCTCGAACAGACCCGACTGAGATCTGGAGAACGGTCAAAAATATCAGCGGAAAAGCCAAATCAGCGCCGTCCGGAGCATGCCTAGCCAGAAATGGGAAAATCTTATCAACCCTTCTGGCCAAGGCAAATGGCTTCATCAAAGAATATGGTCAAGTAGCCTCGGTTAAAACTTCAAAGCCGGACCGGAAATTTATGGTGGCACTGTTTTTTTTTGTGTTTTTTATTGTGTTTTCGCACACTTTTTTTTAAAAAAACACACCAAAAAGCACACTCACATTTTCACCTGAAGGAGCGAATTTTTATTAATTTTAAGCCTAATTTTTAAGTTTTTCCAAAAAATTTTGCGCCTTCGGCGCAAGTATTCACTATATATATATCTATGTTTTTACTTCTGTTTGTTTTCGTCTAGGCATTAGTTTTCGTGTAGCCTTCATTATTCTAAGCAACGGTGTTATTAGGGACTGTATAAGCAAATTAGTCTATGAAATTACGTTTCCAAATTCTGCAAATGACTGGAATAAAATAAACTGTCGAAAAGTAAAAGGATTGAAGGATTTCAGACCAAAATTGTCACAATTTTCAAAAAATTCTGAACGTCTGGGGGACTCCGCCCCCCAGACCCCCCATTGTAGCGCAAAAAAGACGTCATCAATGCAAATATTTAACGTTCAGAACATTGAAATATCGTTTATGAAGACTGAGCATGCAATATATGCTTTGTACTTCTTCTGTAAAACGCGAAAAATGCTAAATATAGTTTAAAATGCTGTAAAAACCGTTAAAAACGTGTTAAAACTGCGAAAAGCGAATTTCAGGAAAAACACAGATTTTTTAAAAAAACACACATTTTCTTAAAAAAACACACTAAAAAGCACAGGTAAAATTTTGAAAAAAAAACCCTGTATGGTGGATACCAAAAATCAGCTGAACCAGCCTTGCCACCACGACCCGGATGAACCGGAGGAGTGTAGTCCTTTCACTGCTGGCGAACTGCAGCTGGCCCTGCAGCGGCTAAAGGCGAATGCAGCCCTCGGTCCTGATCGGGTCCGCAACGTTAGCCTTAGGCACCTTACACCACTGGGCAAAGAAATTCTGTTGACCATTTGCAATAGATCTCTCCTGGAATCTGGCTGCCCAGCTGTCTGGAGAAGGGCTAAAATCATTCCTATTGCCAAGCCAGGAAAGGACCCGTCTCAGATTCCGAGCTACAGACTTATTGCCCTCACGTCGTGCCTGGCAAAGGTCATGGAGCGCCTGGTTCTGGGTCGGCTCACATACTTCCTGGAGCGAAGCCAAGCCATCACCAAGTACCAAGACTAAGATCTACACAAGATCAAGTCTTAAGAATCACCCAATCCATCAGTGATGGATTCAATCAACGAAAACCAGCTCATCGTACGGTTATGGCCCTAATAGACTTCTCCAGGGCGTTTGACCGTGTTTAGCACCCTGGCCTGATGAAAGCACTCTTTCAACTCAACGTGCCCCGATGCATTATACAGTGGGTGAAGAATTTCCTGAATGACAGATTCTACGCCGTAGAATTTGAGGGCGCCCTCAGTCGGCCCAGAAGATTTGCCTGTGGTGTCCCTCAAGGGTGCGTTCTGTCTCCCACGCTCTTCCAGATCTTCATCAACTCCTTGGCCGAGGTCATCCCGGAGAGAGTTGAATTCTCCCTCTTTGCGGACGATGTTGCAATCTGGTCTAAGCACCCCCAGCCCACTGTAGCGGCGGGCCATATACAAGAAGCCCTCGACGCCATTGAGAAGTGGTCAGAACTCAACAAAATGACCATCAATGTCCAGAAATGTGAATGTTGCCTATTCACAACCTGGAATAAGGAGCAAAACCTCTGCCCTAACCTGTACATCTGCGGCCAACGGGTCCCAACTACCAAAACTCCCACATTCCTGGGAGTGAAATTTGATCCGTCTCTCTCCTTCAGGGCCCATATTGACCACCTCATCACCAAGCTACGGAAGCAGGAAAAGCAGAAAAGCAGAGAGAACAGTCCTTTCCCAACTCAGGGTTGGCGGGTTTAGCCCGCTACTAAACTGGTTTTTGCACCGCATCGGGGCAGCAGCGGATCCTTACTGCAGGTTCTGTCCAGGCCAAGAAGACACCCTGCAGCACCCCATTTCCTCCTGCCCTCAGGCTAACAGGGCCCGTGTTCTCCACCTGGGCCCATCCCCCTCAGCCCAAGCCCTCTGGGATAGACCCCTGGAGGTCCTAGCCTTTCTCCGGGAATGCGGACGGCTCCACCCTCTGGTGGGGCTGCCCGTGTCGATTGACTTTGGTCAGGTGGCCGGAAGCAACAACAACAACAAGAAGAGCTGACAGACAGACAGAAAACTCACCCGAACTAACCACCACGGATCCGTGATGATGATGGAGGTCGTGAAGGGCCAGGGAGGAACTGGCCGAGGAGGAGGAGGGAGGCCCACCACCTCCGTAGAAGGACCCGCCGCCTGTGCCAGTGCTCATGGGAAAACTGAGCGGATTGATGGCATTGACTGTGATGATTTTCGGCGTCACGAGGGTGGTTCCGGTGGCAGTCGAAGCGGAAGCGGCCGCAGAGGAGGAGAGGGCTCCGGCCCCGGAACAGAGAACGGTCAGCTGAAACATATATACTAAGAAGAAACAGTACGTACGCATCTCACGACCGGAATTCTAGTTCCGGTTTTTCAAACCGTACATATTATACGAGAAATAAAAATGCTCCTAAAGAGCAAAGAAAGGAATATGAGTCAACATGGAACATGTAAAATGCTAAATATTGTCGGTTGTAAATTAGAATAAGACAAGCATGTAAAAAACCAAACCAAAGAATCATTGAGAACTGTCTACTTGGCCTACGTCCGATCTGCTGCTGACTATTGCATTGGCGCATAGGGCCCGTCAGTAGCTGCATCCAACGTCAAAATCCTGGACAGAATCAACAATATGGCGGCAAGAAAAATCACAGGCTGTACCCAATCAACCCCAATCGACTGCCTACAGCTGGAAGCCAACCTGCTGCCACTGGATACCATAATCCGCCAAAAGTCGCAAATTGCCTAAACCAAGTCCATGTGCCTGCCTGAGACAAACCTGCGAAGTCAGGCGGCTAGAGGAAATGCACGACTCAGGCTGAAATCTGTGAAGTCCTGGAGAGAAGAAGCGGCTCGATGGAACCGGGGAAACTGGACTCGAAGATGTCAGTCTTGAACGAATCCCGGCAATTCCACCCTATCCTCCCTGGGAACAGGGATGCGAGATCTCGTGTTTCCCTTCCATCCCGGGACTTTGCAAATTCAACACTGACGACCAGGCACAAACGAAAACTGAAGCTGCCCTCAACAGCCACGCTAGCCCTAACATCAAAATCTGGTCCGATGGGTCTGTCGCTGAGTCGTGCCGCGATGGCGGCGCTGGAGCCACGATCCAACTTTCATATGGCCTGTCAGCCTCTATACAAGTGCCTGCTGGAAAATACTGTTCCAGCTACAGAGCTGAACTGGTCGCCATCAAGTCCAGCCTAGCATGGCTGGCTGAACACCAGGATGTACTACCCACAAATCCATCTCTACTTCTCTGCACTGATTCTCTATCTGCTGTTCAGCGCCTATCTCAAGGTCCTGCAGCTGCAGAGAGTAGTCTGGAGCAAGAAATCTGGCAGCTGGTAAGAACCATCGGAATCCCAGCTGTATTCCAGTGGGTCCCTGGTCATCGTGGTATAGAAGGAAATGAAGAGGCGGATAGACTGGTGAAAGGGGCTTCCTCCGCTGACCAGCGGGAGGTGGCAGTTGACCTGTCTACGGCCAAGGCACTCATCATCAGAAACTCCAGGCGCAAATGGCGCGAATCCCTCTCTCACCCCACTGCGGACAGACTGTACAGACTGTACAACCGCATTCCCCCACATCGAAACCTGGAAACCGGCCTTTCCAGAAGACAGAGGTGCACCTTATCCCAGCTGCGGGCGACTGGGCACTGCCCCTTGCTCCGTGCGTACAGGTTCCGAATACGTGCTACCAATTCCCCTGCTTGTGAACGTTGTCAGGAGGAAGACGACGACCTAGACCATCTGCTAATTCGCTGCCCGGCCCTTACCACCTGTCGCTTGCAAATCTTAGGGGCGTCCCCCTCAATCAAGGTCCTTTGGGATGCTTCCCGGTTAGTGGTGTCCTTCTTGGAGAGGGCAGGCCTTCTATAGACCTGCCACTCATATGCTCAGCGACGATTGCCTGCACGAAGAGAGAGAGCATGTAAAATGCTAATATGAGTCTGGTGAGGTTGGAAAGTGCAGAAGACAAGTTTCTACACGCACCAATATGAGTGCATGCCAAATAGACTCATATTGGCATTATTAGTATTCTGAAGGCAAGTGGTTGCGAATTTAGGTTATCACCTACGTAATGTCGGCACGACGAGACAGGATAGTTTTAGGGTCGAAGACAGGATTTTCACACAGGTTACATAGGTATATATGGTAATACGTACCATCAGATTAAACTTTGAGTCTCCGAATACATGAGTTATACAAACTCATTAAACTTATTAATGACTTATTAAAATTATTAAAATTAGACTTATTAATTAAACTTATTAAAAATGTTATATCCGTCCGTCGGCGCATTGTTGACTAACAGCGGTCTAACAACTTCCTAAGGAGGAAAGTTGACAATGTTGACCATGGTTGGGATATCCATATAACGTCAATAACGTGACTTATTTGTCTCAACTCCTGCGTAGAAATATATACGCTAGAATTCCGCAATGGATGCATGCATTGTTTTTATTGCATGCCAATATGAGTCTATTTGGCATGCACTCATATTGGTGCGTGTACAAACTTGTCTTCTGCACTTTCCAACCTCACCAGACTCATATTAGCATGTCACATGCTTGTATTATTCTAATTTACAGCCGACAATATTTAGCATTTTACATGTTCCATGTTGACTCATATTCCTTTCTTTGCTCTTTAGGAGCATTTTTATTTGTATATCCACATTTTACATGTCGTTGACAAGCGACAAAGAATTGACAAAGCGACAAAGTTGAAAAGCGTTAAAGAATCATTAAGTATTAAACACTCTGGATCACGTGTTCTATGTTCATCACGTTCTATGGCAAATTGGCTCCGTTCCACTCAGACACCCCTCACACCAGACCGCTCCACAGCAAGTTTGGGTAAGTGGTTCTATGATAAAAGTTCATCAGTTCGCTTAGGGCTTTCATTTGATACCAAATTTGACAACCTTTGAAAACTTTTATTTTTGACCAAAAATTGCCCAAGACCCTACCCCGCCCCCACCACAGCACTCTACAGCCACTTTGGATATGCAGTTCTATGACAAAAGTTGCTCAGCTCACTTTGGACTTTCATTTAATACCAAATTTGGCAACTTTCGAAAAATTTTATTTTTCACCAAAAACTGCCAAAAACCACACCCCTACCCCACAACAGCACTCTACAGCCACTTTGGATATGTAGTTATATGACAAAAGTTGCTCAATTCCCTTAGGACTTCCATTTCATACAAAATTTGACCACCTTTGAATACTTACTTGTACTTGATCACCGTCATCTTCGCCACGAAGACATAGGTGACCTTTGGTTAGCTGTTGCCTCTGACGTGATTTCTCTCCACTGAGCTCGATCTGCTGCCAATGTTTTAATGGTGTCATTCCAGTTGAAACGGCCAAGGGAATACAGACTCATTGGCCCCTTGAGATCTTCATGGATATTCTTTTCACAGATTTGCCGTTGTCCTGGCCTGGCACGCCAGGTAGGAGGGACGGTCGAGAAGAAACACCGGTAAGGGAGGCGTCTCGGGTCCATTCGGGCTACATGTCCAAGCCATTGCAGCCGGCATTTCCTCAGTCGTGCTTCCAATGGAGGTCTATTCCCAGCACGAGATCTGAGTTCAATATTAGTGACATGGCCAGCCAGCCATTCCAAGAATACGACGCAGACATCCATTTTCAAAAACCTCTAGTTGACGGATATCGCGGCTGCGTAAAGGTGTCGTTTCTAGCCCGTAAAGCAGCACGGACATGACCATGCTATCGAAAACGCGTAGCTTGGTGCGCACGGATATTTCCCGTCGGCGCCACAGGCAGTCATACAGGGTGTTGAAAACAGCCAGAGCTCTGCCAACTCTACAGTCTATTTCTGCCGTGGGTTCACCATTTGGAGAGATCTGGCAGCCGAGGTACTGGAAAGCATCCACTTTTTCAATAATGTCATGGTCAACTGAGAGTCCTGTTGATGCGCAGTAATGTACTTGCATTTGCCCGCGTTCAGCTTAAGACCAATCGGATCGCTATGCTGTATCACTCGGTCTATAAGTTGCTGCATTGCATCGCAGGTTCGTTGGACGCCAAAATTTCTATGTCATCGGCATATTCTAAGTGAAGTCGGCCAATACGTCATTTTCACTGATCACAACGCCGTCTTCTGGCTGCACACTTTTGGACATGGCTCTGTCGACGGCGCGTAAAAATAATAGAGGAGACAGTACATCTCCTTGTCTAACACCAGTCGTGACAGCAAATGAGTCGCTCACGTCGCCATATACGCGAACCCTTGTAGTAGAGTTGTTGTACATGTTTCTGATCAGGTTGATGTACAGAGATGGAATTCCGCAGGCTGCCAAGAGTTTCCACAGGGAAGCTCGATCGATGCCGTCAAAGGCAGCAGAAAAGTCCAGGAATGCAGTAATTGTTGGTTGGTTATACCAATGCCGACGTTCAAGCACCTGGCGCAACGCGAAGATTTGGTCAACGGTGCCGCGACCTTTGGGGAAGCCAGCCTGGTTCTCTCTAGTTTCAGAGTTTAATTTGTTGCTGAGCCTCTCCAGAATCACAATTGACAGAATCTTTCCCGCAACTGGAAGGAGCGATATTCCACGGTAGCTTTTGCAGAGCCGCCTGTTCCCTTTTTTAAAGACGGGGACAAGGATCGCCTCTTGCCACTTTTGGGTGTTTGTTGACTGCGCCAAATGGACTGAAAAATTTCCGCCAGTTTAGGAACAATAACGGGGGCAGCAACCTTGTAAACCTCCGCGGGCAAGCCATCAGGCAAGCCATCAACCATGAATAATATTATGTTTGACCAAAAACTGCCCAAGAGCACACCGCTACCCCACCACAGCACTCTGCAGTCACCTTGGATATGCAGTTCTATGACGAAAGTTGCTCAGCTCACTTAGGGCTTTCATTTGATACCAAATTTGATCACCTTTGAAAAATATTATGCTTGACCAAAAATTGCCCAAGACCCCACCCCACCCCACCACACCACTCTGCAGTCACTTTGGATATGCCGTTCTATGACAAACGTTGCTCAGCTCACTTAGGGCTTTCATGTGATACCAAATTTTACCACTTCCGAAAAATTTTATTTTTGACCAAAAATTGCCTAAGACCCCACCCCTATCCCACCACAGCACTCTACAGCCACTTTGGATATGTAGTTCTATGACAAAAGTTGCTCAGCTCACTTAGGGCTTTCATTTGATACCAAATTTGACCACTTTTGAAAATTTCATTTTTGACCGAAAATCGCCTAAGTCCCCACCCCACCCCACCACAGCACTCTACAGCCACTTTGAGCATGCAGTTCTATGACAAAAGTTGCTCAGCTCGCTTAGGGCCTTCATTTGGTACAAAATTTGACCACTTTTGAAAAATTTCATTTTTGACCGAAAATCGCCTAAGTCCCCACCCCACCACAGCACTCTACAGCCACTTTGAGCATGCAGTTCTATGACAAAAGTTGCTCAGCTCGCTTAGGGCTTTCATTTGGTACCAAATTTGACCACTTTTGAAAAATTTTATTTTTGACCCAAAATCAGCTATATATATAAGTCAACACCCCACCCTACCACAGCACTCTACAGCCACTTTGGGTACGCAGTTCTATGACAAAAGTTGCTCAGCTCACTTAGAGCTCTCATTTAGCATGCATTTTATAGTCTCACTACGTATATATTGCACGGTGTAATAATATGTACGTATATATGTCGTTCCTATAAAACCAAAGGCGCAAAGTTTATATATACGTGATTTACCTTAAGTTTTGTATATTTGTTTGCTGCATTAGACATGACAATGTGCTGATCATCACCCGAAAGTGCAGAGTGTTAGCCAGGAAACTGGCCCCATAAGGTTGGTCAAAAACAACTCAACCAAGTTACCAGAAGGAGTCTCAAAGCCTGGTCGACGTCACGACGGATGACGTCTCCTCCTTTTCACAAAGAATATATTTCATGGATGTCACATGTTGTGTTGTATAAATTCAGCAAAGCTGAAATAATGTGGGGCACTTGTGGGGGCCCCCCTTTTTGGCCTAGAGAAAAACCAAATAATTTATACGAAACCTACATTGGGATAATCTTCGGTACGAGCACGTTTAAACAGGATAGGATTTTTCTTGTGATTGTCATCTGATTTTGACATTTCCATCAGACAGAAAAAAAGCAGAGCTGCTATTCACTGAACTGCAATTTTCAAACCAATCACAGTGGGTACGAAAGAAAACCAGCTAATCACATAATTAACCAGCTCCTTGACCATGAACTATCACATCTGTAAATAATGCAATTCATACAAAATAATTTTACGTATATACATAACTAGTGGGCCGCAGGGTTGGGACTGGGAGTCTCGGTCTCGCTCATCCAAAAGTCTCGGTCTCGGACCGAGACCGGGAATTTTTTGAAAACATCAAATTTCTGCGAAAATTTTAAACGATGTAAAGAAAATTAGCTGACGAGGTACAGATAACGTATGTTTATATGTTAAAGTCCCTAATACTGGGCCTAAGCCTCAAAAATTGGAAGAAATTAAGTTTCAGCTAAAAACTGCTAGTCTCGGCCTCGCCCAAAAGCCGAGACTTGGCCAGTCGGTCTCGGTCTCGGTACCTTGGTCTCGGTCTCGTTGTCGGTCTCGGTCTCGGAGAAATCTCGGTCTCGCCCAACCTTGTAGTGGGGAAAACTAGTGTCCTAGACGGGCATGCAATGGCAAACAAACAAACAAACAAACAAACAAACAGTTTATTCAGCAAGTCGCAAAGAAATTATATATACAAAAGATCATAAAAATGTTTACTGAATAGGACAACGCAGAATTGTATAGACAATTACTTGCGTGCGCCTCCATACAAAATCTTACAATTGTTGAAACAAAATTACAAAATATATATACTAACAGGACTGTCTAAAACACAAAAAACTCAGTCATTCAGCCTTAAATACCTTACAAAACATCAACATATCTGTGTCTTTCAGTTTTAATTTAAAGGATTGTAAGCTAGTAGCATTCACCGTTTCTGTAGGGAGATAATTCCAGACGTTGACAACCCTGTTACCGAAAAAATGCATTTTTCGTTTCTACGACACGGAGCTGCAACATCAAATTATGACCCAGTAAACCCGAGTCACCCCTGAACATAATATAATCAGTAAGATCAACTTTATCGAGCCCATTCACTAAACGATAACACTGGCAGAGGTCAGCCTTAATACGGCGTGATTCCAACGTTTCAAGACCTAAAGTTTTCAGTCTTTCGTAGTATGATTTATTCCTTAAACCGGGAAATATTTTCGTATATCTCTTTTGAACATTTTCGATCAAAATAATGTCTTTTTAGTGTAAGGACTCCAGACCGAAGAATTATACTCGAGGAGGGGTCTCACATACGTTACAAACATAGCCACCAAGAAAGCCCAATCCCCAGAAATAAAACATTTAAAAATCACGTTAGCACGAGCCGATGCAGTAACATGGACTTTTTCGCACTGTTCAGAAAAGGTAAGCTTATTGTCAAAAATGACTCCTTGATCTCGAACGCTGTCTACACAAGGGATAGTAACATTATTGATTTCATAGTTTCGACCAGGATTGTTGAACCCAAAATGCATCATCACACATTTTTCAAGAGCGATTTTTAACTGGTTTTCCTCTGCCCACCTAAAAACACCATCTATATCTTTAAGAAACTTCTCATAGTCAGCAACCGTCTTACAGGGGAGATACAATTTAGTATCGTCAGCATATATCTGTATTTTGTTATTAAACTCGACACATACAACATCGTTTATATACACTAGAAACAGTAAGGGACCCAAAACACTACCTTGTGTTGTGGAACACCACTCAATACGTTTGAGCATACTTATAGCAGTGTG